>JAHZNI010002329.1:0-25956 GCA_027744415.1 Seira ritae | reverse complement strand
CTTTTTAGCATCACTGTCTTGCCTAATAGCCGTGGGTTCTTCTTGATTCTTACTATTAGTCATTTTCTGGACCTGGAGTTGCATACATGTATTTATTTTCTAAGTTAAAACAATTAAAGTCTTCATAATCCATTTCTAAACTATCCAAATTATCAGCTTTGTATAATATGCTGCGCGTTTGATTTTAATGCAAAAAATTGACGATTGGATTCTGAAATTTTGCATAGTTAAGTTGTGTATATTATGGCCATCCATCGTAATTTTACCAATTTCAAGTTGCCCCACATAATAGACCCTGAAGTGTGCTATTAAACTTTGCTGAATGATATAAATGAATGGCAGATATCTAGTAAAAAGTGAGGTTAACTAAAAGACAAAGATCAGTACTCAGTGTCATTGTTTCAGAACTGACTTTAACTAAATCAGCAGCAAATGTAAATTTTAGAGATAGAGATAAGTAAGTTGATGAACCAAGCCAAAAAGGAGAACGAAGCATGTTCTTATCGATCGGATCCATTGCATGGCATGGCATAAAATCAAAAGACTGTGCTGGTTTTCATGAGTGAAGAGGAGAGAGCAGAATTTCGCGAACAACAGAATGGGTGAACAACGTGCACAGTACACATGATACCAGCAGTCACATCAGCTCATTTTCATATCCGAGAAAGTTTTTGCATGTGGATAAGAAGCAATAAGTACATAAATTCCATCATCATCAATGCTGTTTCGAAATTTTGGAGAACAAGCTATGAAAAATCACCTGAGAAGACAACGTTCATTACTAACCATCAATTTTTAAAAAGTTACGTCGTAAGGCCCGTTTTAATACAGGAAGGAATACCACATTTCATGTAACTTCTGGTTTGTGTTCTACATTAATTTTAAATCTTATAGCTGCCAATTACAATACTACCTTCAACTTCATTTGCAAACTTTGAATGAAATTATAGTTTCAATAAAACAACTCTCAGTTCAGTTTAACTGCATTGCCGTGAGCGGTAGTTCTTTAATTGTCCTTGTAGCAGAGCGGTGGCACAAGTTATTAAATGTGACAGCACATAAAAAATTCTATCCTTCGTTTTCATTATGAGTTCATGTTCCCAGCCGGCATATTTATTCGCCAGAAATTACATGCGAAATCGGTTGGCAGCATTACCTACACATATTATGCGGTATTGAAAATCATTGACAACCTTTAAGGAAACGTGTAACCGCAAAAAAGTGTAAGTATATTTTTGCTTTTGATTTGACTAATCAACTATTTATTCTACTAATCAACCACTTTCAGGTTTTTTTGAATAAGCAGTAAGGAAATATCCATATCATTTAGTCATGACTCAGATGAATATTTTTGGTGAAACGTGGTTAGAATTAAAATTTTAATTGTCTAAATCGGAGGCTTACTCATGGAGTTTGGACATTTATGGCATTTGCTAAATTGTTAACCTCAACCTGTCATGTATAGCGGCATGACATGCATATAATAAAGTGTCTCTACTGTCTTTAGTATAATGATAATTATAAAGTTATTTATTCAGAGAAATGATCAAAAGTTTATCTCACCTCAAATTTTCAATCATTTATTTCAGTCTCATGACTTCTCTGTCTATACTATCCAATGAAGTGACATGACACGTGAAATGATAAAAGCGGTCTTTGACTTTTGCTAGTATAGAGGCAGATAATAATTGAATTGTGAATAGTGAATGAGTTAGGTACACGCGTGTTCTATTACACATGCATTCTTTGGTAGGTGCATTCTTTGTAAAAACTTTGCTGATACCGTGCATTTTTAGTTCTGTTCTGAGATCGATATCCATGATGCGAAAATGCGAAACGTAATCTTTGTGACCTTTAATTTGTGAGCAGGCAGAGTAACTTTACAATGAAACCACGAGCAAATTTTCGGCCTCGATATAAAAAGTAATCGATACAGCGAGCAATTATTTAATTGTGACATGTCTATCCATGAACTTTTAATCCCATTACAATTAGAGCTTATGTTTAGATAGATTTTACTTAGTAAAACATATTAAGCGAAACCGATGAAATCATCTTTTTTTTGTTCGAACCTTTGACCCTCTAAAAATACTTAAATCGTATAATCTTCATTCAGACGAATTAGGCTTGCCGATGGCGGTCTTATAGCAGTGCTTTCTTATAAATCTCATGCCGAAAAAGATCTAGCTTGATCGTATCGTTTTTGGGTTTTCATATAATGATTATAAAAAAGCAATTGGAAAATTTACAATGATGTTTTGCGTTTTACACATTTACTAATTCGACTTGGACTACTTGCCATAAAACCGTACATACGCTCGTTATAGACGATTGGAATTCGGGTGTGTTAAATTCATCATTCTGTGGTTTTCTTGCGCAATATACCAATACGAGACGAGATAAATTAGGATTTTCATATGAAAGAAAAGCGTAAGCTAGATAGTTTGGCGTTAGTTTGATGTGACTTGAATTGTAACTTGACTTTTGGTTTTCTGGCCTACAGTCCTGGAGCAAACTTCTTTCTTTCACGTGGTTTTGAACATTCATGATTCTTTTGCTTTTGAAATTTGAAAATAATTTTATGCAAAACATTCAGTTTCAGCCTTGATCCAACTACGAGGCATACAGTTTTCACTCAAATAATCGTGGTTTTCTGGCCTACAGTCCTGGAGCAAACTTCTTTCTTTCACGTGCATCACCACTTTTGGCTTCTCAGAAATGTCGGTGAAGAATTCCGAAGAAACCGAAAGCATGACAGAGAGATAAATTAAACTTTCTTAACTATATCCATTCACTAGTTTTCCTTTACGCACGGTTGGTCGTGCTCCCCAGAATAGTTTGAACAGTTAAACATGGCTTCGTACCTTTCGTTATGGGACTACATCGTCTTCGGGACAATTTTATTGATTTCCGCGCTCATCGGAGTGTATTACCGTTTTACCGGCGGCCGACAAAAAACTGTGAAGGTTAAGATTTATTCTTATTACTTGCATGTGTTTACGAGTATAGATTAAAACTTCTTTGAAAGTTTTGCAATTAATTTTGTAAAATTCTTTGTATTTAGCTAAGAATGGTCGTATTGTGAACATGGGTCAAAAATAATATTGGAGATCTATGAATTTGATCATTTTCTCTCACAGAGTCTTCTCATGTTTGCTGCTGTATACTGTGTAATAATTACTGGATCCATTGACTTAGGTGGGATTGGTCAGATATGGAGCATTGCAGAACAAGGAGAAAGAATAGAGTTCTTCAAGTAAAAATAGACCATAATTTTGTATGAACATTCATGATTCTTTTGCTTTTGAAATTTGAAAATAATTTTATGCAAAACATTCAGTTTCAGCCTTGATCCAACTACGAGGCATACAGTTTTCACTCAAATAATCGGAGGAATGTTCGTTTTCCTAAGTATTTATGCCGTGAATCAAGCGCAAGTGCAGCGACTTCTTACTTGCAGGTAGATACAAAAGATTTAATGAGAATGCTAAATAATTCAAAAGATTTGTTTAAAAGTGAAAGTTCATTTGTTCATTTGAAGTGAAAGTACTTTCACCAATCACCAAGTCCTTGTATTTTGTCTGTTTTATGTTCCAGGGACCTGAAAGGTGCAAGGTTAAGTTTATGGTGGAGCTTGCCAATCTTAATGTTCCTAAGCTTCTCTACATCATTAGCTGGATTAACTATTTATGCGAAATATAGAAACTGTGACCCCATTCTTACAAAACGAATTTGTTCTGCAGATCAGGTACTGCGTGAAAACTTGATACGCTTACCTTACCAAACTAAATGTTATCCACTATTTACTAATTCCGCTTTCTTAAAGAAATGATAATGATCATCAATTCATTAAAATCTTTTTAAGCTGCTTCCTTTATTTGTGGTCGATTCGCTCGAGAACATTCCAGGCCTTACTGGGCTGTTTATCGCTGGACTACTGAGTGGATCTCTCTCTACAGTTTCATCAGCCATCAATTCATTGGCCGCAGTGACATGGGAAGATTATCTGCAACCATTACTGCGATCTAAAACTATACGCCCTGTCACAATCTCTTTAGTTAACAAGCTTTTAGCGTGTCTGTACGGCTTGGCTTGTATTGGCCTGGCTTTTGTCGCGGAAAAGTTTACTGGCGTCCTTCAAGCAAGTCTAACCATCTTTGGAGTCGTCGGCGGTCCACTTCTGGGACTCTTTACTTTGGGCATGATTTTCCCCTTTACAAGTCAGAAGGCAGTTATTCCGTCATTCCTAATAGCATTAGGCTTAGGATTATGCATTGGTTTTGGAGGTCCCAAGCCCCCTGTCGCAAGACTTCCCGGTGGAACATCATGTCCAGAAGGAAGTGTAAATGAAACGATGAGTTGCAGCAGTTCTTCGTCTCCGACGTAAGTTAAAATGATCCTATGAAAGGGTATGAGAAAACGCCTTCATATTTAAGCACTACTATTTATTTTGCTTGTTTTGTTCATTTGATTTCAGAAAACCACCGGATGAATACTTTTATCTATATCGAATTTCATATCAATGGTACACCTTAATTGGTTTTTCAGTGACTATCATTTTAGGAAACTTATTAAGTCTTTGCTTCCCTCAAGAAACTAGTGTGGATGAGAGTTTGTTGAGTCCTGTATTAAACAAAATTTTAAAAAGATACAAACCAACAAATGACCCACAACATGGAAAAGTGCGATCCAGTTGTGAGTCGTCTAGATCTCGGTGCTGTAGTACTACTAGTAGTGACGCGGAAATTAAAGACTGCTGTGATAATAGGAAAAAGTGTGATAGAAATAGTGATAAATTTAAGGAATATGGAAGTTTTGGAAATCCTCGAATCAGTATTACTTCTTTTACCAGTGGGAACAATCCAACGAGCCTAATACAAGACAATAAGGACAATGATTCAATCAGCTCGGCCAACAGTACTCCGAAGAAGGAAAGAGAAACAGAAAGCATAATTCAGTCTTCCAAATCCTAACATCGCCCAATCATCATTAGCTTCATTCACATATAGTCAAACTAAGGATGTGCTATTAACCTAATTTTGAGAACATTATAAAATTAAAAGGATATAGTTTATCTAGGAGTTTCTACTCTGAATATGTGTTGAATAACTGATATGTATGTATTATGTATGTGAACGAATTGGGACGCAAAAAAATCGTCTTCCATGATATCGGCTTATGAAGGTTTTTAGATGTAAAATATCAAGAGCATAATTAGACACAAGCATGTACAAAAAGGTTCAAAGAACAAAACAATCAAAGTGTAGTAAAAAATTTAGTCATAGGAAATGTAACACTACAATGCATACCAAATACGCACTGCATATACTTATGTATCAACCCTTTATCAATTTGAACATTCAAAGACTATCAGGGAAAGCCACTTACAACTACGTTGTCGTCAAAATTTAATTGTTGAAAGGCGAGCGCATTTAAAAAGTCGTAGTTAATCTGTGACGCTAAGACTTATTCAAATTGAAATAAATACTTGTTGTAGTTGAGTTGTTTGTTTCTGCAAATTAAGTAGTTTATAATTTATTACACATGAAACTGCGTTTACTGCACATAATTTAAATCACTTTCTGCCTTCTTCCCAAAAAACATACGCGTCATGCATCATGACCATCAGCATGTCATGAAGTATTACCAATGTTTAAAAGTATGTATCACCTACCTACCTATTACCTGTGTTGTGTATAATCACACGACTGTAGCTGGTAAATTACATGAACAATGAAAGAAATCCGATAACGTAAACTATGTTACAACGAGCTATTTCTGAATTTGTTTCAGTTTTTTACATAAGATAGTTACATGGATTTTGCAGGGAAAACTTAACAGCAGGAAGGAAATGCAGTATGCTTTAGCAGATGTACATGAAAGTAAAAAATGTTTTTTTACTAAAAGAGTAACGTAGACGCCTCAGGTTCACAGACAAGCAGAATCTTCCCAAACATACTTGCACATTAATCACGATGAACTCGAGAATTGCTATTTCCAGGAGCATCGCTTTGGTTGTCCTTCTGAGGATTCTGTAACATTTTCAAAGTCAGCGTGAACAGTTTGCCAAAAAACGAATTTCATAACTTAGTGTCACGAATAAATTGACTGAAAAAATTATACCTTGACTTGAATTTGGGCTCTGACCATCGCAGCTCTCAGAATCATAAGTTTTGTTCTTCTTTCATATTCTTCACCCATTTTTAGCGATTTTTCGAAAGTGACGTTCCTCTGGTCGATGTTTTTTGCATACAAAATTTTGTTATGAGAATCAATTCTTGCCTGTATCTGTCCGTCCAATATCAACAACATGAGTTCATTTTCCAGGGCTGTGACACTAGTATTAAAGCTCTGTGCCATACGATTCAGATCTGCCGAAGCATACGGACTAAAGTACTGAACTAAACCCCGGTTTCTAATCTGAGCGTACAAGGAACGAACATGGGGGGCCAGGTATATATCCAATAATAAATTATCCTGCGTTAAACAGAGAAAAACTAATTTCCAGTTTCTCATGTACACGAGAAAGTAATATTACTGTAAAGAAACAAAAAGACCAAATGCTTACCCTCATTTCATCCAGTAAGCGCAGACAGGTATCATACTTTGATTCATAGAACTTGAATATTACATCTCTTATTTGAGGTTCTAACTCCAAGAACAATTTGAAGGAACTGGAAAAGTAAATCAGTTTATAAGTAAACCTTTTTTATGAATTCGATTCCCATGAGTTAGGATATAAATCATTCTAATAAAATCAATCAGTCAAGAAGCCGATGACTTTAATCCATCAATGCATCATTTTTAAATCTTTGATATACAATACCTGCTCGAAATGACATGCTTCTGCAACTCTTCTCGATCAAATGTAGCTAAAGCGCAAAGACCACCGTAAATAGCAACATTGTTTGGAGACAGCATATCGGAGAAGTCGCAGTGGTCGAAATTCGCTTGAAGGAAGTAACGAGCAGCCGTCTTGTACTTCTTTCCAGCAAGGTCTGACAAACCAGCGGCGCATCTAAGTTTCGTAATTATCTGAGCACTCTCCTTCGAACTTGCCTAGAAGAGAAGTGAAGCAATTCCATTCAAAATTAATAATGGTAATGTAACAAACGTAACAAATTCGATATACACAAAGTCAATAAGAAAGTAGTCCTCCAAGTCCAACCTTTCCTTGATCCATAACGTCCGGGGTGTTCTCAGCCTTTGATACGAAGTTTAAGACATGGGTCCAGTTTTGCAAGTAGATGGATACCTGGAAATTTTAACGAAACAAATTGACAAATAACAAAAATTTACAATTAACGAACTTCATTCATCAAAATTTGTTTTAAACCTACCTTGATGACATTCAGACACATATTAACAACATGCTTTGCTGATGTGCAATAATCTCGAGCCCTGGAAAAACACTTCAGCGCGTTTGTAAGATCACCGCAGTCTAAATAATGCTCAGCAAGATCATCGTGTCCCCGTCTAATGCTTTCTTTGATAGAGTTTGATTTGTAGTTTTTGAGGTCAGCATCTAGCTTTTCGAGTTTCATGGCAGCTCTCTTCGACTTCTGTTCAATCCACTGCATGTCGAGTTGGGGGAGATCACCAGGAGCACCACCATTTCCTCCGGTAACGTCAGGCAGTGGACATGTACTACACGAAGAGCACGACATACATTTCATTACTCATCGGAGCCATCGGAGGACTACTAATTCAAGAATTCTCAGTTCAACTAACCCAATGGACTCTCGCAATTTGTTGTGAAGCCTTTGGTACATCGCGACGTTAAATGTGGTTTGAACATGCGCGATTGCCATTTTCAGAGCTTCAACTCTGAGTGATGGACAATGATCCGCGATATGAATAAGCCGCAGCAGCTTAGCCATACCGCTGTAACTGTTGATGTAACTTTCTAAATCCTAAAATAAATATATTCACAATGGAATCCCAACATTCGCGTTCAAGAAATAAATCAATTCACTTGCCAGAGATCCTGCTCTAGCATTCAATGTCCGAAGTCCAAATTATATTAAAACTTAATGAATTACAATAACTTACGAGAGTGGGATTTTCCACGATAAAAGACTCTTCTTCTGCATTATCATTTTCTTCCGCGGGCAAGTCAACCTGCATAGGTTCGACTGCGTTTCCACTGAAATCCGAGCCGGGCATCATGAGTTCCTCGGGTTTGATTTCGATCAAGTATATCAAATAAATAACCTGCCAACATGATTATATTGTGCTTATTCAATATTAATTAATAAATAACAAGTCGAAAATACAACATTATTATGGGGTATTTTGGCTAGTTTCAAACCTTCAATATAATTATTATTATAAAATACAATTATATGTAATTAACAGTTCGACTTGATTTGACATGATATTATGATTATGACATACGACTGAACTATTTAGTCTATAGTCGGGCGTCGGGTTTTCATGTTTCTGTAATGCGATAAAAAGTACAAAAATCAAAAAGGATATATGCGAAGTACCTGTAATTATCTTAAATTCCAGTCCGTCCGAAAATTCGCTTGATATTGTTGAGTGTTGAGATGTATTTAGTTTTGTGCACAATTCGATTCGAACTCCAAAACTAACTAACTAGTGACTGGAGAAAAACAAAAATTCTGCACAAAATCATAAAAGCATCCGATCATCCAAAGATATTTTTGAAAATCCATGTTTTACCGCTCGTGAAAATTCAACATCCAGCATTCAAGGTCTACCGTGAAATGAATATTTTCATATGGCCGCAAGAGAAGCTTGGAAAGCGAATAAGGTTTAGTGTTTTGTTTTGACTCGCTTGCCATTTCTTGGCACTATATATATTGAACGAAGTACTAGAGTAGGTATTTCGGGGAAATAGTTATATTATGTTCATGTCCATACATACACTTTATAGAGAGATGTGCATAAATACTGTGCAATATGTCTAAAACCTAAATAGAACTACATAAATCCCTGCTCCGTCCCGTCGTCGTCGTCCCTGTCCGTAAAAGGGGAAAGAGTTATAATTTTCTAGCTTACCCCGAGTTATAAATCAAAGTAAGTACGGAACACTATTATTTACTCCGTTGTGTTGTTGCACATTACATTTGTATGCACGGGTAGGAGCTATAATTACAGGAGTTTTCTCCGGTCTGAACTGTTTGTGAGGAAAATTCACTTGCCAGAGAAAATAATCTTAACTTCGTCTAATTATATTTTGAATGCCTTTAATTTAAGGTTTGTAGAGAGTTTGTTTGAAAAGTAATTAACAAATTCGTATAAGTAAAAATTTTATAAGTAAAATATTTAGTCGTTCGTTGATGTGTGAATAAGCGCTAAGCGGTTTGGCTTGGTTCGCTTATTACGTATTTAGTTGGGATAGCTTTGAGAGGTAATTAGTCGAGAAGTCGTGATAATATGGGTCGTAAAAAGAAGAAACCCGCGAAGCCCTGGTGTTGGTACGTACATCGTTATCTTTTAATTATTTTTCCAGTTATTTATCAAATTCAAAATAAGTGTATTGCATTGCAGTCTATAATATCATGTATTTGTGTCAGGTATTGTAACCGTGAATTCGAAGATGAGAAGATTTTAATTCAGCATCAGAAGGCGAAGCATTTCAAGTGTCATATATGCCACAAAAAACTTTATACTGGACCAGGGTTAATTATTCACTGCATGCAGGTTTGAGATATATTGCGATTGCAATAGTTATTTTACATTTTGGCTTCCGTGTAAGTCTATTTTTACATTAGAGGCTTCTTAAAATAAATCTCCACGTATAATTTTCTGCGTAGGTGCATAAGGAATCTGTGGACAAAATCCCTAACTCACTTCCACATAGGAACAATATTGAAATAGAAATCTATGGAATGGAAGGCATACCCGAAGCGGACTTGAAGGAGCATGAGCAGCAACGAAATAAATTTGGTGGCGGTGGTAAAAGGAATGACAGAGATTCAGATTCCTCCGATGAAGAATCTTCTGCTAAAAAGCAAAAAGTGGCGGAGGCTACTCCTCCAGTGACTACTTCGGCTCAACCTGTGATGACAATGCCACAAGCAGTTCAAATGATGTCGATGCCGACTGTACGAATAGAATATCTAGGTCTAGAGTTGCGCTCAATTTGTTAAATTCTTAATTACCTGCAATGCAATTTATCTTAACGATTAGATGGCAGCAGCGGCTGGACAAATGGCGGCTGCCGTCGCTGCTCAAGCCCAAGCTCAACAACGGATGCCTGGAATGCCAGTAACGATGCCTGGCGTTATGCCAGGTGTTCCAGGAATGCCGCCCAATGTTTTCCAAGCAAATCCTTTCTTGTCACAAATAGGCGGGCAGCCGGGACTTAATGCAATGGCGATGCAGATGGGTTTGGGCATGAATATGCAAGTCGGCAACATGGGAATCCCAGGAATGATCCCAGGCATGAATGCTGGATTTATACCAGGAATGCAGTTTGCCCCTGGATTTCAGCAGCCCCAAATTTCGCAACCACAGCCCGTACGCCCACTCTTTCCTTCGGCGGCTGCAGTTGTATCAACTGCCATGTCCACACCGGTAATCTTGGTAGCCTCTTTCATACCTAAAGGATGCTTGTGTTTAATTTACTTCATTGTCTTTTTATTAATTAATATTGCATTTAGGCGAACGCTACAATTAGTGCAGGATTTAAGCCAGCAGGTCAAGGAGCTCCGACAGGTGGAATCGGTGGAACTGCACCGCGACCAACTTTTCCTGCTTATGGGTAAAAAACTTTCGCACGAAAGAATGGTCTAAATCTAAATATTGGACAGCACCTACATTGTTTAAATTTTTAATTGTAGAGGGAATGCTACAAATTCACCCATCACTAACTCCGTGTCATCTACTGAAAATAACAAAGAGCAGAAACCATCCGTTCCAGCTGCTCCTCTTGTAACAACCCCTGGTGCAGGATCAAAAATTATCCATCCACCGGAAGATATTTCAATGGTACTACTATGTTAATGCTTGTTTTATATTAATTTAAATTTTTTACACAAAGTTTTGATTCTCATAAATGATAGCATTTTAAACATGTCTGTAAATAATTCGAAATTATTGTTTTGCAGGAACAAATTCGTGCGAGATTACCAAAATACCGTCAACCCCAAGTCGCTTCTCACTCAATTTCCGCACCACCGATGCTGCATTCTTCAACGGCCCAGCCACCAGTAAGCGTACCCACAGCGGGTAGTGTTTCTCAAGCATCAGTAAATTCTACAAGCGGAGGTAATCAGTTTCGACCTCCAACTGTTAACGCTGCAGGTAAGTACAGTAGTTGTTTTTACTTTACATTTTTTATTTTCTTCGACGTCGTTTTCTCGTCGGCCGAATGAAAAAGCTAAGTAACCCTTTAAGTTTAAACTCTTTTGGTTTATTCACTTATATGAGGTGAATTATATGATGTACGTTCAGTATGCGGGCATTAATCATCGGGATTAGTTTTTCAAAGACTTGGTTGATAAAACAAATAAAACATTTTTGTATATTTTTATGCTCTAGTCCTAGTACATTTATCATTTAGGCATTCCTTTTTTGTTTCGAGTTTCCGATTAATTGTTAAAGAAGCATTCAGCTAAACTTTCAGAAAATCATTCAATCGTAAATCTAACTGATTTGTTGGTTAAGCTTAACTATATTTTCCATCTTCAAGTAGTGATTTTACGTTTGTTACTTGAAACATATCTTTGTATTTGCTTTTTGAGTTTAAGTCAAAAGTTGCCGACCAGTTTCACCAAGAAAGGTCGCGTATAACGATTTTCATCTTTTTACGCTGTATTCAATGTTTTCATTTAGAAGTCCACTACTTTAATTTTGATGTGGACGAACTTACATGGGTTAGGTTAATGGCACATGTCTTTTAGAATTATCTGTGCTTCATACAATCATGTCCTATTATATTCAGTGATTCTGATTCATCAGGTAGAACCTTTCAATTCTATTTTATTGTTGTAATATATGTTAAAATTATTACTACTGCTATTGTTTTCGTTGCTCTTCTTCCAACTATTCTCTTTCAGCCTTATATTCTTTAATTAATCTATTTTGTAATTCAACTTTGGCATGACCATTGTTGATTACTAAATGTATGCTCTACTTTATTTATTTATTATTGTGACATTGAATGTGTAGTTTATTTTAGGTTTTCAAAATTTTGCGTGAATGCACGGATGTTGACCCTACGGTTCTTTTATCTCAATTTCTAGCGAATCGATTTGGATATCCCACGGGCGGACCCCAGTTTATGCCACCCAACGGAGCTTTGATGGTGCAGCCGCGGTTTTAAGTGAGAGTCGTCTCCATCAGAAATTGCAAGACGGCGAGATAACCGGTTTAGTGATGATTTTACTTGTTTATACTCCATTATTTAACCCTGTAGTTGTTACTTCATATTTGAATGCAGTTGCTTAACGGAGAAAATGTCTCCAAATGAAGAACTTATTATTTATATCCTTCTTTGAAAAGAAAAGATATAGGCAATCTTAACAACATTCTCATTGAAAATTAAAATTACGATAAATCCAAGTAGGCAGTTACCATTAATTCATAATTCCCGAAAACAAAATCAGATTTTAATTAATTTTTGATAACGTTTCAGTTGGTTGTTTAATTAATAAGTACTTCACTATTTGCAAATTAATATACTTATCTGAGCCGAGCCTGAAGCCAGTGTTGATAATTCATAGAGATTGCATGAAGAGAGGGAAACAGAAATTCATACGATACATTTTTCAAAAAGAATGGTTTTTTATCTCTGAAAGTTTGACTTTGGCGTGTGTAACAGGTTTTGTCATCGGTGTTGGATGGCTTGTCGGACCACCCTCAGGATGGTCACAAAAGCAAGCCTCTCTCACACCTGCGCTTGGGTTATGACTTTGACTTTAAACACAGGAAACAGTAAGGTAGGCTATTGAAAATCAATTCTGTTAGTTATGCCTGCCGTATCCTATTGGCAATAATTTAAATTAAGCATTTAGCCAAAGGAAACTGAACTTAGCTTTAAACAACATTTAAATATCCTAAAATTATGCAGTTCAAGTTCAAAAATAGATTTTGGAATCAACTTGTTAAAGCACTAGTTTTTCTTAATTTGTGCTTCATCAGCATTTTGTGCATTTTCTTCGTTCAGTTTTCTTTGGCTTCTTACTTAAAAGCTTTTCCAAAATTCAATTTCGTCACAGTGGCTCCAGGAGCTGCTGTTGGGCTTGGCGTATTTTTGTACAAGATTAGGCTTTCACCTTCGAATCATGTTTACGTCTGATTTAGAATCACAAAAATGAATGTCTGCGAAAGTCAAGCCCCCAGTCCACTGGTGAATATGTATATTTGCCTTTGGACTTGGTGATGATTTGCTTGCAATTTGTATGTGTTTTTTGATCGATTCTTTTCGACTATATCATGACTTTCAATTATTACTAAATCATATTTACAATTATATGAACAACAAGATGAAATCTGAAATCGTAGATTTTGGCTGTTTTGTATTGTGTGGAGCTGCCTTCTGCTGCTTCTATGCAATCAAACGGGAAAATGTGTGAATGAGAGCTCATTGATTGAAACACCCTTCCTGATACTCAGGTAGAGCTATGAACAAGGTAACGTAATTGTCTTTTTGCTTTCCTTTTGTTACCAAAATCATCATTAATCATTCTTCTCCAGATATTTCCAAGTCGTAATTTAATGAATGAATTTTATGTGAATTTATGTAAATATTTTACTCTCGTCTTAATTGATTAGTATGAATGATTATGTTCAAATACGCTGTAACATATTTAGGCATTTGTAATTATGCATCTTTTTGATGGTATTTAGAGGGAATTTAACTTTTATTAAACTTATGCCCTCATAACTTTTAGAACATGTGTAGTGATAGATGATTTGTTTATTGCAAAAGTTGTTCTCTTTTTCTTCAATGGGGCAGTAGAAGATGACCGACGGCTGATTTAAGTTTTAGTCCTTCAGTTAAAACAAACCGATTTTATCAGCTTCTTTTAACCGTAAAATGCCCAGTCGTTTAAAACCATGTCATGTAAAGCAAGTTTGTGAAATTTATGGGGTGCGGTAAGTTAGCTGCTGTATTTCCCGTTGGGATGGATCTTATTTAATTCACAATAAATCAAAAATGAAATCGGATTTTATTCGTTCTGTTCCATTCTTTGATATCACATCAAATGCATATTATAAACTTAAAAGTTTTCATTTCATACATATCTTTTCATTCGGAATGGCATAAGTTTAAACGAAGAAATTATTTAATAATTATTACAAACGACTAGATTACAAGTAAAAAGATTTTTTAATGTGAGTTTGATCGGCATCGGCATGCATTACCTTATGTATGGATAAATTAGGAGATAAGAAACGATAACAAGCAACTTTCATTAAATACAATCAAAGATTCTTCAAACTGATTATTTACTCAACTTAGTCAACTATCACTTTCAACGCAAGCTTAAAAGTTTTTATGAGAAGGAAGGAAGCAAGAAACAAGAGTAACTAAGTAAGACCGTTCAACTTACCAACCTTATAGTTTTCAGTTTTGAAATCTGACATATTATGTAAATATTAAATATTTAGCGACAGTTTCGTTTTACGCGTTCATGTTATTAATTAGTTAGCACCGACGACAGCCTTGAGTATTTTTCCCTATCATATTATATTATCTCATCATCAGTATCTTTTCATCAGATTATAGTCATTCATTTTCCATTTAGAGAGTCTCAGAAGATCATCAAGTAAAAATTAGTTTGTGCTTATGATTTTAGGTAACTTGCAAAGAAAAATTATCTGGAAAGTATTCCAGTGTTGCTACTTTTATAAGTGGGAAGATGTTTCAAGAGAGAATCAATGCTTTGAGAGATTCGTGATAAGCTGCATCATTTGTGTGGCCGTTCGGGGAGCATCAGTTGGAACCTGTTTGAGAATACAGAAAAAGAAATCAGCAATTTATTGAGAAACGTGTGCCATATTACTTTATACGAGCAAAATTGCGAGTCGTCCTAGTTTTGTTTTTTTACCATGTGTCCAGCTTTCAACACCCAGTAAAAACTGAAGTTTTTGAATGACTTCACAAACATTTCTGTAGAATTCGAAATCACGATTGGTTTACGCTTTGATGCTCTCCACTCATTGATCCCAGCCCATTTCATTTTTTCAACCCATTTCAAGGTTCCTGAAAAATGCAATAATTTCTTGTTTCGAAAACCCCATTCGAACATTTAACATTGATTGATTGAAATAACTGATTTTCATACCTATTGTATCAACAATCATATCAAGTTGTCCAGAGTACACGTTGATGTAAAGGGGCGTGTTATTCAAAAGCGTTTCCACAATGTTGACTACAGGTTTCATGAAGTCCCCTGCCAAAGCTTGAAATACAGCATCACTTTGTCCGCCCCACGTAACGTTTTTAGGGATGACCCGAAGCATGTCCTTAATCTTTCCATTCATAAGTTGGGACAGAGGATCTGCATGTAATTTCTTCAAAATTCTTTTTCCAAGCTGTTTCATTTTCGCATCCCATTTTCGAGCAACCTTCATCTCATGGCTGTCATCATCGACTCCCTTGCTATCACCTTCGGATGGACCAAAAATGCTCGTCAAAATCTTTTCCACGCTGGGATATTCTGCATTTTTGTTTCTAGTTTCTTCAGACGAATCTTTGGATAACATGCTGGCTTCGTCGAACTGCATGATGTTGTACACATTAACTCCATTTGTGTACTGCCCGATGATTTCCTCAGTCTTATCGAATAGTTCGGTCGCCGCTACATACTGCCCTTTAGCAATCGCCTCCTTGACTTGATGAGCTGATGCATTTATAGCTGCGAAGCCCGCGTTATCGACCAACGAAGTGGAAAAGAGGAAAGGTGCCCAAGTCAGCACTGAGTCCTCAGGGCTGATCCATGAATCCCCCAAACTCACCCCTTTCAAATTGCATTTGATCTTTTTGGCCTGTATCTTCTTGTACAATCTCAATGTAAACTGAGCAGCCATCTTTCCTCCATACGACTCAGAAAATATGTAGAGAGGAACCTCTTGGAATTCAGGAACTTTTTCGAGAAATTCTGACATCATTGTAATGAGATCTAATGTGATTTGACTGTTGTTTGTGCATAACAACTTTGTGTCGTTCACGTAGCTGTATCCAGCCCCAACGGGATTGTCCACAAATAGAACATTAGCGTACTTGACCCAGCTATACGTACGATTGTTTAGATTTACATCAAGTGGCCCGACTTCCATGAAGTTTCCGAATCCCGCGGAAGATCCTCCAGGACCCCCTTGAAGCCAAAGAATTAGGGGTCGTTTGGCGTAGTCCGATGTTGCTGTTGTATAATAGAGCCACCAGAACATGTGCGCTCCAGGGCGTACCTCTACGTATCCCCATGTCTGCTTTCCAGAATATTTTATCGTGCTACCTACAATTCCACAAAAATGTCCATTTCATTCGCTTTTAAATGCATAAAGTTTATACAAACCTTCGGGGCTGGGTTGACAAAGTCCAATTATTCCACAGACCAGGAAAAGGATTCCCGAGTACGAAAGGATCTTTATTCTCATTGTGCTTGATTTTAAATGACGCCTACTGCTGCGATGTTAATAACAGATTACCCCATATAAGTTGTCGGTCGTGGACCACTGATTGACTGACATGCGTGCGTTATAGTTTCCGTTCCTAGAATGAAATGAATTCAGAAAAATGTAAGAATGATTTATTTAAAAATATTTCGGACCCACATACAAGACCATTTTAATAATTATTGCTTGGCTTTTGAAATGCGCAGTCAATAGGCGAAAGCTCGCGCAGCCTTCGCATTTGCATGATTTTATTTCTGGAAGTACACATTTTTGCGATTAGTCATCGTTGTGTATTAATAGGTAATACTTTCTCTTAGTGAATGGGAGTTGTTTTTATGGATAAAAATATTTGTTCAGGTCGAGTACGCGGAGTACGAGTAGAAAACTATGTGTGCGCGTCTGATGTGTCATAGTCATTATAGTCTTTAATAGACATACAATACTATGAGTAATACCAAATATTTTTAAAATCCATGAATTATGAATTGAATCGTGGCTGAAAATATTTCAGAAACCTCCTTAAACGAAAGTCACATTACGTGTATATGTATTACTTAATTTTAAGAAATTACAAATGCATATACGTAATTAAGTATGTATCAAATCGTGTTTCTTCGACTTTCCATCCATGCATTATCATTATATTATGAATCATAATTTATGATATGATTGATGAATGATGATACTAACTTACAGAACAAGACGCAACAAGGACACTCTGGAGCCAGCAATTTTGATAAAAGTTGTACTGTACTGTAGTCACTTAAAACTCAGTTCAGATTTTAACGCAAACAACTTTCCTGTATTGAATCGAATAACCCGACGTCGACGAAGATAATAATATTTATTTGGATTTGTTTGACAACCGATAAAGTACCACGAAAGGAGAAACTAAGTCACAGATTCAAGAAACTTCGAATCTTGTTCTGAAATCAGAAATGGCCTTTGAATTATTTGTGACCCAATTCAAAACTAAAATAGTTTTATTCGGTTTCACATTCACAACAAATTGGACTAAAATAGCGATACATTTGTCTAAGAAAAATTATTCGAGAAGGTTATACTGCTGTGCGTATTGGTTTAAGTAATTTAATATGCCCATGCACACATATCAATCACGCACACATGGCTTAAAATATCTTAACGAACATAAATGAATAAGCAGTATCATCCTACTGCGACTACTATGGGTGAGTGAGTACTAATGAATATGATCTTGCTGCTCATGTGAAACTGCATGTTGCATGCTTTTAATAAGGAAATGTCTATTATATTGGGCTTTTGATATGTATGGCTCGTTCTCGTAATATCATATGCAATGTGCTCATGTTTTGTATCGAACAAAACCGCACAAAACATGAGGTTTTTGAAGGACAAAAAGGAGAATAATAGACGCATTTTCTGATTTTCATAGACTATTGTTGACTATTGACTATAAATCTGGACAGAATCATTTGTAACAGAGACAGATTATTAGATTTGATTGGATCATGCCTGGAAAGATTCGTGGAAAATAATGTTTCCTTTCTTTCAACTCTCGATGCGTCGAGACGCACATTCACGTAGTGTAGTGTTTCATAAAGATTTTTTATTTTCACATTCCAACATTGGTATAACTTCAAGTTAATATAAATTAGTAACACCGAATCAAAAATCAAAATGCATACATTATTTATAATCTCAAATAGAAAGAAACGGTTGAAGGGGGCCATTTCTTCGTTTGATGAATGTTCATGAGCGCGTAACTTGTATCTTGATTATTTCATGATGAACTATTTCAGATAAAGATAACAATCTCATTCATTTCCTATTACTATATGTATTGGTATGAAATAACCTTCATGCTTATCACTCAGTTGTCTCCGCTTTTGTCAAGTCTTTTTTCTTGGGATCCAATTTTCTGACTAAAATCATCCAAATCTGAAATTCATGCGTACAAAAAATGACATATGACTTAAATATTTTCATTTCTCAAAAAAATTCTCGAGTTAAAATAGCTCACCAGCGAGATCTAAATCTTTCAGTAATTTAAGAGCTTCCTCCTCATCCGTCAATGAGGATGGTTTTGCCGGCTCGGGCTGTACTTCATTAGACTTTTCTTCGTCTTCTGCCTTCATTAAGTCTTCCAATCCATTCTCAAGGTCAGCTAGATCTGCCTCTTGACCATCCATTGGTTGTGAAATAGCACTACTTATTTCAGCTTGTTGGTCCAATAACTATGCAAAAACGAAAGAGAAAATGCAAACAAAGTCACTAATTGCCTGATCCTCTTTAAAACAGAATAAATTCATACCTCTTGAATATCAAGCATTGCTTCTGTGACGCTATCGACATTCATGCGTTTGTCCTCTAAAACTCCCGACAGAGCTTTCTTTCCGGCTTCATAAGCAGAAATCATCTGAAAATTCACAATCGATGAGTCCAGTCAAAGGCAAAATTAATCATGATAATAAGCCAAAAACTTGACTATCCTACTTACCACAGCATCCGATTCAGCATCCTCAATTTGCATTCCTAGAACCGTTAAATTATCAACCATTGTCAACAGTTTTTCCATTCTTTGCTCCAAAAGCTTCTTTCTACGAAGTTCATGTTTTGCCTATAGTAATTAAATCCAGAATAATCAAAATTAATCTAATAAGAGTATACAGATGTTTATTTTATATAATATCGTGTATGTATGATCTTCAATCTTACAGCGTTTCGTCGACCTTCTTTTAGATATGCACGGGCTCCATTTTCAGCCGTCTTGGCTTTTTCCGAAACTTGCTCCAGTTGTGCCTCCAAAATTTCCCTTGTGCGAGCAATATCGTATTTCCCTTTTTCTACTTGCGAGATCTTTGGTTGAGAACCTTCGGTCATTAAAATAACTTCTTCTGAACCTACTTTATCAATGACGACGTTTTTACGAGACTTCAAATAAGATAAAACGTAATCTACATCCATTGGGTCAGATAATTTGGTAAGTCCTTGCACTTTTGACAACCAAGTCGATAGATTCATTAATTTATTTTGCAGAGTTGAATTGTTCAGGACGGAAGTGGCATGAGTCTGAAATAAAAATCCAAGTAATTCTAAATAAAAGCATGCATCGAATGTTATAGTTATCTACCAACATCAAATATTCTGCATAATATGCAGATATTATCTGAAATGTGTGCAATGTGCATACATTTAGTTGGTCCATGTGTATGTATCGAATTTCGTCTGTTGGAGACCGATAAAAATAGGTGATAGGAGAAGGTACGTAGGTCCCTACTTTCCGAACTATTCTCCATGCCGATGTTTGTGACCAAGCCGTCCAGCTTTCCGCAGCCTTCATGTTATCTTTGAAGTCTTGTTCAGTCATTATAACTCTGTCCCTAAAAATGGCAAACATTGTCCATTAGCAATTAATGCCATCAATTTTAAAACAATTTCTAATATTATTACAAAACGCACCTGTATATTTTGTCAAGCACTTCATTCAAACATGCGGGAGCCTTTCCATCTATTCTAAACTCTTTTTGCAGCTCTTTTACTGTAAAGGAAATTCTATTGCACGTTGTTCCATATTCATCGACTGCCTTCATCCAAAACTTTAGTTTCCGACCATAATGTTCAGGATTAGCCTCTCTTGGTCGAAATGGGGCATATAGTGCGTTTACTCTGTCCTTATCTGAAGAAATCGCTTCGATGGAAGGCACTGTCGTTGACACAGTCATGGCGAAACAATTACTCAATTGGGACAAGAAAACTAACAAACACAACCAGGAGATAATTTAACAATCACAGTGACAGTGTCGTTATTTTCTGATTATTGTCAGTCCTCTTCCGCACGTATTATTAATAGAAGAAGAATTGCTGTCGGACTTACTTTAATGTTACTCACAAAAGCACAAGTTTGTTTTTGTTTACAACGTCGGTCGACGTTATAAGAATAACAAAAATTCATGCCATTAAAAGGATGTGCTTTTATCCCGCTGCTGCTGTGTCCTGACTTACTCAGACGTGCATTTACGTCTTGTTTCTAAAAGCATATGTGTAGGTGTTGAACAGATGGGATGCGGATGGGATTATTTTTTCATTTCATGCAGCATCATATATCATCTTCTTGAGCTCACGAAAGGATCATACACGGCGTGAATTTCGAAATGCACGTGTATATTTTAGATTTTCGATTTGCAAGTGTCTGCATTTTGCAGCTCATACAATGATTATTTTTTAATTTGTAATTAATTAACAGTTGCTTAACCCAATTCTGAAAATTCGATTGAAAACGCTCACGCTGAAATCGTGCTTGTGAATCATTTGAAGGAAGATTAATCATTATGTAATCCTGTCTGTAGATTGTTGATTGAGTGTTGTTGAGTTGTGTCGGACAAAATATTTTTTAGCAGCGTCAGTGCGGTTTCAGTGGCGCAGCCACGTCATTACATCGTCGTCTCTTAGTTCATAGTTCTTATTAAGTTCATTTAACTGACTATTTTTTTTAGTTTAAAATGGCAGCATCAAACTCCCATCCAGTCGCAAAATATCCTGTGTTTCGTACATCTATCGACAAACTTTTCAACAACTGGCCGGCTTTACAGGTTTGACATATGAGTCGATTGAATGATTTGATTTTTTAAAAAGTTTCTAATTAATTGATCATCGTGCGTATTGTTTAAACATTATTTTAATCTTGTTTGAATAGCTTGCTATCGAAAATGGACAAGGAGGTGCTTATGGGAAGGATATTGCTTTATGGATGCATCAAGCTGTGGAAGACTTCTTTTATCAAAATGGTTAGTTAAACTACGCTATAAATGGAACTCGTTGGGTATCTTTAAAGCTACTGGATGAAATAATTTCTTGTCTTATTGCTTTTAGATGATCTGGACGGTGATGAAGTTGCAGAATTTATCGGAACAATGATGGACCAAGAATTGGATACAATAGTTGATGATAATTCATTAGACGCTCTAGGAGAAGCATTAGTACAACATTTCAAACTTGCAGCTTCCGGCAAAAATCAGGAGCTGCAGGAACTGTTTAAAAAAATTGATGAAGATGCCACAAAGCCGAAACCAAAGGCTGCCTGTCAAACTACCCAAAATGACAGTTCATCTGAAGATTCCGAAGGAGATGAGGTGAGGTTATTTCTTTGCAAAACTAAAGTATTTTCGTTGTGTAATGGAAAATAAAAGCATTTTATTAAATGATAATTTTGCTATAGGAGATGGAAGTTGATGATGACAGCACGACGCGTGGGCAGGAACAAAGTACAAGTATGGAAAGTTCAGGACCATCAAATCATAGAGCGGGTCGTAATTTTGTTTCGGAGCCAGATGAGGATGGATGGGTTACTGTTACGAAATCTAAAAAATCATAAAGTATGATGATGATATTATAGCCCTGTTAAATTAGACTTTTTAAGGTAATTAGAGTACCTTTCCTTATAAGTGTCGGTAATATATTTTTCGTTTGGATGGAGCTCGAATGCATCATCGTTGTTTCTTGCTATAGTGTGTAAGTCGTTTTGTATGTCATTTATTAGCTTAGACATATTTTTGACTTGTTTGAAAGCTTAAAAGATTATCCGGAAATATATTTGAACTTTAAGTGTCGATCTCCGTATTAAATATGATTGAATTGTTTGAAAAATGATTTAATTGCTCTCATCCACTAGTTTTTTATATCAAAGTTTTAAATAAAATCAATTCGTGGAATCAACCCATGCAATGAGCAAGTGTGTGTAGTTCTTAGAGGATCAGATACAGGAACCCTTCAAACTCACCAGCAATCTTCAACCTTTTCAGGAAAATGATGAAGGGCTGTATTTGTCCAAAAAAATTAAAAGCGATGAAGGCAAAATCATAAATCTTATACATTCAAACATTTGTCATTGGCACTGATGTATCAGTCTCATATGTGTGCGTGGTAATCAGGTAATACAAAAAGTATATAAAGACGTAAAAGTTTTGGGGGTAATACGCAACAAAATTGAATCCCAATCCCAATACATAATTACCACGAATTTCATTAATAAATTTTTTTGGTTTTGACACATTGCATTGAGTTAGCTGAAGTTTTAATTTTTTAATTGTGACAAAGCTAAAGGTGCTGAAGTTCTTTTTATTGTCAATAATTCATTTCCATAGTCGAGAGAAAACGGAGCAAGATTCCTTTTAGAATCGCTTTGTGCAAAAGCATTTTTTGTCTGTCTTGGGTTTTGTAGTGTTCGCATTCGCACTGCCTCTCTACTCTACCTGCTCTTGCCTGCTCAATACATGCGTGTCCCTCGAGAGTATATTATGCTGCAATACAAGTTATTGAGTGGAGTCATAGCATATTACGCAGCCTTGCTTTACAACAGAGCTCATACAAGATACAATACAAAATACAATACAGGTGATTCATAAAGATCATCATTTCATCCATAAACAAATTCCTTGATTTCTGTGCTTATGAAGCAACATAGATATTAATATCGTTACAGTCAAGTCACGTCATTTATCTTGATTTTTGGGTGCATCGATCGGCTGATTCATACATATAAACAGCCATTATAATATAGTGATATATAAAAGTCACTGTATGTTTACACTGGAAAGTGTGATAAAAAAAAAGAAAGCATTTCAGTTCCGCCAAGTGCCAATAAGTTTTCCTGGTTACTTTTAATTGAATTCGTTTTTAGTTAAAAAGACGTGAAAGAGAAAGGAACCAAAAATTGGATTATCCAATATAAATTGTGATTAATAATTTGAAGGAAGGCGTTCCTGATCTCCATCATGTCTGGAATATTGGATAGTGCGAGATGCGATGCTTGCTTGGAAGGTGACAAGCGGAATTCAATCGCTGCTGCAGTAGCTGGAGCACTGGTAAAGTTGATGATCCAGAATGAAAAGGGCGAATCGTGCACCCTAAGAATGAAGTAACCAATTGTATGGTATTTATTGTATTAATATTTTGCATCTTTCCCCATAGTTTTTTACAGGCTGGTGGATTATCATAGACGTAGCAGCCCAAGGTCCTTCCTCGAGTGAATTTGAAGGCTCTTACTATGTATGTGGCGTTTTCGGGACGATTTCTTTGTTTATGTAAGCTCGTATAAAAACCCACATACTGAAAGAAGGAAAGATAGAAAATTAGTCTATATTGCAGTGAAGATTTATTGAAAATTTGTTCTTGTAGGATTAACTCAGTATCAAATGGACAGCTTCGAGGTGACTCATTTACTGAAGGGTGTGCTGGACCTCGAAGTGCCCGATTGTGGTTATTCATTGGATTAGTCCTGGGATTCGCGAGTTTGATTGCTGCAGGATGGATCCTCTTTGCGGGTTACGCCTTTTCCAAATCTAGTAATGCTTCCCCGGGGCTTCAAAGCTTTTAACTTTTATCCTTGTTTACCTGCTTAAAATATTTGTTTCATAATATGCTGAATCCTTTTAACTGGTGAACTTTGCCCATAGTTGCACAAACGCATGCACATGCTAGTGAAAAAACATTACTATTGGACTATGAATGACTTATCTCTTGCAAACTAAAATGATGGATTTTCTTTTCAGGCAACGCTGACAAATGGTATGGAGTGGCTGTATTCCTCCAGAACTTGTTCATATTTGCAAGCTCTCTCATTTACAAATTCGGCCGATCCGAAGATCTCTGGGGTTAATAATCCGCCTGAATGACAGAGTGTAAGATTTCTACTTTCTACAGAAAACGACTTTTTCCAACTATTTTAATAAGCCTAAAAATTCCGAGTGCATTTATTGATTTGTCTTTGTACTTATATACATTATTATATCGTGTGAAAGCATGGGCAAGGACATAATGTGACTGTTAGCTATTATTTACTCCAAATAAAAATTAGTCTCATGTTGCTGAGAGTTCCGTTATTGAGGTTTCCAAAATTAAATTGATTTGTAGATAAAAACTCTTTCACTCATCAATTTCGTAGCTGCTAAGACTGTTCCTTAATTTTATATTTAGTATGCCATAGATAGATTGTTTCAATTAGGAATTTCATTTGAAGCTTCAGTCATTCAAATGTGTTAAAATATTATTACACATACAAAATAAAAGGTTTTGAAATGTTTTTGTGATGTTGAAAAGATTTTTGTTTTAATAAATTAGGTAACAATGTAGAATAAAAACGAATTAGTTTGCACCTATTTAATTTAATGATGAATACATTAACTTAAATCAACCAACGAATTGTTCTGATAAGGCTGTCTTTTCAAAAAATATATTAACTTAATAATAGCCGTTGGTGTTACCCCTGGTACTCTGCTCGCAGATGCGATCTATAAAGAATTAAGTAATGGAAATCATAATCAACTCTTTACTCATAATTAAAGCTTCTGTTAAATGTGGATTGCGAATATTAGATACGTACATCATAAGGTCTCGCAGTTGCTAATTTTTCTTGCTCCTCGTAGGATAGGCTTATTCTCGGACTATAAATACAATAATAAATATTTTAAATATTAAACCGAAAACAACTTTCGTTCTGTTTATTTTAAAATTTTGGTCTCACTCAGAAAAGTTAAAGTCCTTAGGAAACATCAGGGATTGTTCCTTCTTGAGTCTTTCAATTTCACTTGCTTGTGCTATTAGCGCACGATCGTATGAAGCCTCAATTTTTAGTCGTCTTAAAATTTCTGCGTCTTTGTCAAAGAAATCCGATGAAAGTATATCCTTAACCGCATTTCGAAAGTCTTTAACAGAAATGAAGTTAAATGCCAACATCTCCAAAAGGCTACGGAAGTAATAACAAAAGAGCTTTATGATAAACTCGAACAGGCAAATTGTGAACACTTAAAAATTAAATGCATCAAGTTTAAAGGGAAAGAGAAACCTTTTCTGATCCGTAGATGTGAATCTGGATCCAGCAGGTCCAAAAATGAGACGCCATTCAGTAAGAGATTTTCTTACATCTTTCAAAATGCATTTCATTTCCTCGAGGGTTTTACGGACATATTCATATCGATGATAGCGCTCTTCAGATACTAAACCTATTTCATATCCTTTCTGAGTTAAGCGGGCATCCGCATTGTCTGGTCGCAAATGAATTCGGAATTCTGATCGACTGGTAAACATTCGATAGGGTTCAGGAGCTCCCATCGTGGTTAGGTCGTCTATTAGAACTCCAATGTATCCTTCGGAGCGATCAATTCGTAAAGGTGTAACATTTAAAGCCTGAATTTAGTTAAAAGTAAAAACGAATAAATTATACGCAGTATATAGATAATATTTGTATCCGTTCTTTTTCGTATCAAATGTCGAAGACTACCTTGGCTGCAGCGTTTGCACCAGCTACTATTCCTTGCGAGGCTGCTTCCTCATAACCGGTAGTGCCGTTTATTTGTCCTGCCAAGAAAAGTCCCGATACTAACT
>JAHZNI010002328.1:0-13371 GCA_027744415.1 Seira ritae | reverse complement strand
GAAACTCCCCCGGCGATATCCGCCGTGTTAAGCACCCCTCCTCCGGCGAGAGGTGTTGCCCAAATCGAAGGAACAGCCGTAAAGCCATTGTCAAAATTTGAACAGGAAATGAATGATGAGCCTGTGATGGAAGAAACCCTGGAAAAAAGCCACACGCTGTACTCCACCATACTCCCCGAAGAGCCTGTGTTTGCCAGATGGCGTGATAGAAATTACTATTCGGGCGTGATAAAGTCAAAAGGCATGAATGATACTTGGATCATCGATTATGATGATGCTATGGATGGCGTTGCTTCGGAGTCGCACATTATTCCTCTACGAATTTTGGGAGTGGGGATCAAGGGAATTTACTCTCCTGACGAAGCGTACAAGCCTGTAGTCGCGGAAATCATTGGCCAAAAGTTGTAAGTGAATTTGATTAAGTTCTTCCATTCTTTTCGCTCTATAGATGCATGAGTACACGTGAGTTTGTTTAATGTGTTAGTCTATGTTAATGCCTTAATGGTAATGCTTTTTATATTTTCAGTGTGAAGAAGGATGGAATAACCAACGTCAAGTATGCCATTCAATATCAGGAGGAGAGTGGGGAGACGAAACTCATTTTCTGCTCGAGAAGGCAGCTCGTGCTTAAAGAAGTGGACGCGAAGAAGCTTCGTCCTGAAGTTTATCCGGGCGTAACGAAACCTGGAGATGTTAGTCTAGGTAATGACGTAATTAATGATCGATCGACCATAGAGGTGGAAGGATTTTTTCATTATTAATTTTTATTGTATTTTGTAGATAACATTGTTTCGGGGCCAAGACGTCGCAGAGGAGGAGAATCAGAAGGTGGTGGAAATAAGCAGATTGATGTTAGGTAAATCCCAAATTGAGTTTCCAGACACTGTACTTCAATATACAGAATTAGATCATCACATTTTTAGTTTAGTGTACTTCGAATGTAAGACTAAAACATAAACTTAAAACTAAAAATTTTTTCTGCGTTAATTTCAGCAGTAGTACAGATATTAATTCTACTCCGACGACAACGCCGAAATCTCGAGGAGGCAAGAGGGCAGCCAAGAACACTCCGCAATCCGACGTGAAGAAGAAACGACCTAGTAATGCTGTGACTCCCCAGACAAAAGACAAGGCAGTCCCGTCACCTACCAAAGATAACAACAAAGCATCTGCTACAAAAGAGATAGCGGAATCGGAGCCTGTGCAAAAGCCGAAATGTAATGAAAAAAGCAATAATTTTAATTCTCCTTAAGTTCTCGTTAGTTTGATTATCCAATTTGGCACTAATGGGTCACATGATATGATGATAAAAGATTTGTTGATTGTGGCTTTTGGCTTGCAGCATCCCTTGAAATTGGCAAGAAGAGAAACAGAAAAGTGTTGTTCCAGAAAATGGAATTTTTCCTGACAGCGGCCGGAGGCGGAGATCCAGGAATTAGTGGTTCGTTCATGTTAAGATGATATTTTATTTACCTTTAGTTAGAGGTGATATATTTGACTTATCACATCCTCTGTTTTCGTTACGGGTTCGTTAGTGCTTACTTTGAAAGCCAAAGTTAAGAGACGTTCAGGAACGATGGTGTATTTTTCCCGCTTTGCAATATCCGCAAGTGTTCAAGCGGATGTATGAATATGATATAATATTATGTAATGCATTGGTTTTACCAGGTCCCCAAACTGTTCTCAACACCTACGACAAGGATGAGCTTCGAGAGCAAATCGAGAACTGTGGAGGAAAAGTCGTCGATCAAGTAGGTGATGAGACGGAGGAGAATGTGTTTTTGATTTCTGATGGATACGCCCGTACCGTTAAATATATATACTCACTGGCGTCAGGCGTCCCCTGTGTGTGCCACACTTGGATTCAGCAGTGTTTGGAGCTGGTAAATGCTTCTTTTCGTCCTAAGGTTCTACTTGTGTATGTGTTTTTTATCTGTGGGTCTTATTTATTTTCCTTTATCTTTATTTCAATAGAATGAAATAGTAGACTGGTCAGTGTTTATTTTACCTGCCGGGTGGAGTTTGGAACGTCAAGACCTAATACCCCACCATACCAAGACGCCTTTGAAAGATTTTAAAATCTTCGTTACATCTGAATCCGACCAACTTTTTAATTATTGGAAACCGGTTTTGGACGCATCCAAAGCAAATTTGCTTAAACCTCCTCGAAAAAGTACGTAATCTTCTCATCTTCCTCTCAAACAAGTTTCCTTTCTTTATTTGGAATAACCTAAAAGTTAATTTCTTTTGTATAGAGGGACAGCTAATCCCGAATGGGACGCAAGTTGTTGTAACCGACAACCATTCGAAAGCTACTAAAGTCCTGCTAGCTGAGGCGGAGAAAATGAAAGTTCCAGTGGTGAAGCCCGAATGGCTTGTTCAGACCATAATAGTCGGAGAGAGAGCGTTCATGTACGGTCACGAGAAATACAAAGTATCGGTGGATGATGACGAGAGTGAAGAAGCCACGCCCTCAGAAACTACAATCGACAGTAGTGATGTGATAAATGATCCAGCAAACGACATTCTCCAGCGGATGGGCAGTCCTGATTGAATAAATGAATTTTTAGCTCCGTAGTGCACGGTGGACTTGAACAAGATATGGTGACATGAATTAATTAGTTTAACATAACTGTAACTATCACATATACTCTTAAGAAATGGTGATTGTGTATCGGTACCTTCGTCGGTGTAAGCATTTCGGTTGACGTTACATAATTGTAGCTATGTATAGGTTGACCCCGATCTCTGCCCTTTGTAAAATGGTTTACTCCGGCTAATGATTTGTTTTGTTTAATATAAGGAAGCGCACGTTTACTGTTAGAGAATGTATGCATGCATGAAATTTAAAATATGTAGTTTATTCTGCGGATCTAATGATTTGGATGTTTTCACGCCTTACGTGTATATCGTAATCGTGACCTATTAAATATTCGACCTTCTTCGAATTAGGCATGGAACTTAATGGTTATGTATGTACCTATGTATAATCAAGTACATGTATTGACTCTGATTAAGATCCTATCGATGAAACTAAGTTACATGTTTGGCATGATGATATGTAGTTTTATATTTTAATGATGAGTATTTTAATTGTAAAATACGAATGTAGTTAACTTTAGTTTATGAATTATGTACCTATTCATGATTACAAATGTCATGATGCTTGATTTAAAGCAAAAACTCTGATGGACCAGTTTGTAAAGCATAAGCAGGTCAAGTCCTTATTGAAACTACTATTAGAAAATCTATTTTTGTCTGTCTTGTGCAGTAAAGAGAAAAAGCAGTTGCAACTGAGTGAATATATTACGATAAATTAATTATGTATTATGATACTTAAAGTAACAGATATAAAAACCTGAGTAAGTTAATGATTAGTGTTTAGATATTATAGTTGTAAGTGAAATGAATTTGGAATTATCTTAGTGCAACTTTTAGGTAAACATGTATGAATGATAAAACCATTATTAGTTTTAAGGGAGTAATTAGTCTAATTTGCATGTAGAAAAGATGGATTGATTATTTAGTAAAGATCAGCAATGCATTTTCACATCACATTCAACATAACAATGTAGTGTATGGGCCTTTTGTTTTGTTCGTTTTTATACTTTCGATTGTTCGTCTAACTTGTTCGTGCCTATGAAATGCTGCTGGAGGTTTTTGTTTTTACTTTATTTTTTACTACCTTTGATTATGTTGATTTTAACTTCCAGCATATGCATTTAATACCATCATCTCATCTAGGGGCATTTAATGTATTTACATATATTTGAATGTAACGTAACATCTCTTCGCCATAAGTTTAGAGTTAAGTTTTACCCCAAAATTTAGCAATGACTCGTTTCATTCGCCTTTATAAAATTACGATGTATGATTAACAATCACTTGCTGAACTAAATGTATCAATTGGCAAAGTTCTTGACAATTATGCGCATTCAGTTAGAGCGTTAATTAAGGATTACGAACAAAGGTATAAATATTTAAGGCGAGAAAATTCTTGGAAGATCTATCCTATTGCTTTCTTTTGTTGTACCTACTTGTATTTCTAAATACATTTGTTGATTGTTTTAGTTAGTTAGTTTTTGGTTTACTACCTCCGAACTTGTATCATCTTTAAGGCTTTTGAGTTTAGTGAAGATAACACTAGTGCTGAATTAATGATTCAAGAAAAAATGTCATGTATCTGTTATTCTAAGCTCCTGAAGTAATTTGTAATAAATTACGACTTTGTTTTGTCATAATCTAAACGAATCTATGTTACTGAATCCTGTATAAATTCTTTTGACCTCATGCGCGATGCTAATTCTTCAGTATTGCACTATCCTTCCATGAATCATTACGCATCATTTAAGGAACTTTCAAGAAGCGAAACGAAGATTGATGCCGAAATCTGTGGGATGAAATGCCAAGTCCTCCTCTTTAATCAATCAAAATGCTTTAAAAATTACTGTAACGTTTTTCACTATAGCGAAAAGGTGGCGGCAAACGGTCTCTCTGTATATTTAGCAGTACTACACAATTAGCATATTATTTTATTGCATTTTGTAAAAATAGATTTTATTGTTTTTGATGCTGTTCTCTAACATGATTTACGACAAGCCTTCTTCTCTTCCTCCGATGGTGTGTGTTTGAGGAGGATAAAGTTGTTGTATACTGGGTTGTCCGTGATGACGATATCCTCTGACGATAATTTTCTACTCGATGATTACCCTTACTCGTCCTATCCTTAGATTGACTATTACTGCTGAAAATGTGACCCTTGCCGCCATCTCTCTGAAAAATCGTACTCATTGAAGTCGCTGCTGCTCTGAGTAGTTGACGTAACCCCAAGAAATTCTGCAGAGCAGGGATCTTCTTCGGTGCACTTCTTTCCGAAGACATCAAATCCGATTCCTGCGTTCTACTAGATGGAAGATCCCGACTTCTAAGTGTATCTGGCTGCTGCAGCGGCTCTACTGAATTTCCTTGCCTCTTCTCCGCCACTTTCATATATTTCTTAGCCACTACTATATCTTCCCCTTGATTAACATCCCGCTTTCTCCTAATTTTATTGACAGGGACCCTTAAAGATGATGTATTGTTAAGGGGCTTGTTTCTCTCCTCCTTGCAGAGGGTGATTGAGGATACAAGATCATTTAAACCGACAGTTTTAAGGTCTTCAAGTTTCCCCCGAACTTGCTCACATTTTCCGTTGCAATTGAGGTGCTCGCAAAGCTTGAAACAAACGCCCATCGTATCCACGGACGAGTAAAAGTCGTTCAGCTTTCCCACTAGATTTACGCACGTGGACGAGTCCTCAACGCGCAGGGTTGACTTTATCCCTGAAGTGAAAGTAAAGCAGAGAGAGTCATGCTCACCGCTGAGGGAAATCACATAGGAACAAAGAGCAAAAAGCGTGTGTGAAGAGAGGATATAAAAGTGAAAGTACCTTTGAACTGAACATCTTCAAAAAGAACTATAGAGGCAGCATAGGCAAAACTCATGTTACGCTCGGAGAAGGAACAAGAAAACAATAGAAATCCGCTCAAAATGGTAATGATGACGATGTCGTAAAACTTCCTCGAGGTTGACCGTTGTGGTAAACTCATAATAAGTTAGGCTACCTAAAAATTTTACTGTTTAGCTTAGAAGCAGACATTTAGTGTTGGTCCTCGTTCAGTGTTCAATCAAGCAGCCTGATGTGTTCTTCTTTAGTTTTAATCACCTGCCTACAAAGATCTAAACTGATTATTATCTTACTGTTACTGATACGCAAATGAGCGAGAACAATAGGGGGAAAGGGTGGTCTTCTATCTTAACTTAAGAGGTGTGGGATCAAGGTAGCCCTTTTTATGATTGTTTTTATTTAGCAACGTTAATTTCAGTGGTTTCCCTTTCAAAAAATGCTATGCTAATTCCCTAATAAATCTTCACATTTAAAAAAAGATCATTAAAAAATCAATGACATTTTTCACGAAAGAAATTAATGCGAGAGACTGCAAAAGAATGTAGATCAACTGTTTCTACAGTAGTTAATATTTCGTAGGTTATATGTGCATTGTGTATAGTACTGTACCTTTCGTGTCCTGCTTAGGCCTATTCGAAACTTTTTGAAAACCGGAAAGGCGGTAACTTTTGAAAATAATGCTTTCACTTCAGAATGCAGAAGAAGATGAGTTCGGAACGCAGCCACTCTCATTATAATTGTCATTATTGTTATAGTAAGCTTGCAGTCCGACTGATCCATTTCCTCTTCCTTTTTCAGCAATTAATGATGCATGTGGTTTGATATTATGTTTGAGGGACGTGTTGGTTTGGTTGTGTTGTGAGTAGTCTTTGTTTTACAAAAAACTGGATGAATTTTTTTAGTGAAAATTTACGTTCCAAAGCAATAAGTTTCTTAGGCCATGCGAATAAACACACGTATGTTTAATGCTTTTAGGATGAGGTGGCTGTGGGGTGTCATGCTGACCGACCGACCACTGCACAGGCCACATCAAAGTCGTTTCCGGTGATGATGTGGAAAGCTGCGTTTATTTTTCGAACACACGTCATTGGAAATGGAACGTAATTATAATGAAATGACGTACAGACAGCATTATTTTCCTAACTTTCTCGTATGTCTGACGTGTATTTTGTTTTACGAAATATTGATGACCGCATTTTTTCTGCCTTCTTAAATTATCTAGCTTGTTCTGATTCTTTCAATAAATTTTCATTTATGCGAAATTCTATCGAACAAATCTGTACCAATAATCATCTTGAAAGTTGTTAAGTTGTTGATAGGTTCATGAAGCTGTGAGCGAATGATGTCGAGGTGTCTTTGTAGGACTGATCATATTTAGTTTATTTATCTATTTAACGTAAAAATGCAATTTAGGAGAAAATTAATTTGGCATTTGGAACTGACAAAATATTTACAAACATACGAATCGTTACTGAAACCGTACCTTCTGCACTGCCGCTAGTTCAGCATATGAATACATTTAAAATCATTTACTTTTATGAATAATAAATATATCGTGATCGAGCTCTATTATGGCATCATCTTCCGCATTATTTGAATTGGAACTTTTGGTCAACATTGATCATCATCATAATCATGTCCTATTTCGCCTTCTTAATGGTGATTAGAGGCCTGTAGTCGAGATAAGGCTATGGGCAAAATGTGTGACATTCCATTCGAAACATGTAATTAAATTAAAGTTGCTGAATTCCCTAAATTCCCGTAAACTCCATGCAAATCAAACAAAGATGTATTTTTACTTTATGGATTTGCATGCAATGTGCTGGAGCTGGAATTTTAGGTAAATTGCAAAGGAAGGTCACGCTGCGCCCATAGCCTAACCCTAACAGAAGTCTGTTGTTCTGCATCCTTGATATCTCTCTCCATCGCTGCAATGGCTTTTGGAGTGGCTAGCCTCTCGATAGTCTCATATCTCAAGGCCGTCTTGGTGGAATGGGGCGACTTGATACTCACCGTGCTCCTTCCACCACTGCTTGTGCTCGTCACTGCTCCTCCACTCTTCTTTGCTGTGGCACTCTTCCCACTTGTTGAGCTCTGCTTCGGTGTTGGTGTTCTGGGATTACTCGGCGGAGCCCTGGGGCAAGTATGAGATTCCACTGTTTGTGGAGATGACCATGGTCTAGCTCCATTGCTGTCCTTCTGGTCATTTGTGAGCTTCTTTGTCTTTCCGCCACTAGTGCCTGTGTGACTGGACGTCCACTTCTTCCTTCCCTGGGATTTTTGAGTTGCAGAATGAGTGAAAGTACGAGTTGCCGTTGTTGTTGGCGTTGGTGTGGATTGCTCATCGCGAGGGTGGGTAGGGCTGCTTGTGTTGCTGCTACTTCCACTGTAATTGGCGCATGGTTTGTGGGATCGGTTCAATTTGTTTTGAGGTCCGATTGCACTCTGAGGTGTACTCTTCACTTCATTCGTCCCTTGGAGGCGGATCAAGACCGTCATGATTTGGTCCAAGACCTGGTTTGTTCCAGTTGCCGGAGGAGGGGATGGGGGACGCTTGTGCTGATGATGAGCATTTGTATGACCATGACCATGTTTGTTCTTTTTTGTTGCTGATGCCACTGAAAGTGGTCCATGCTTTTCCTTATGGGTTTCTTTATGGGTATCGCCACCCTCACCTTGGTCTCCAGGATGGAGCTTGAAAGTAACGTTTACTGCTTTCCCCGGTTTAGAACCAGAATCGCTGCTGGCACTTTCTGTAGCATCCGTGGCAGATTTTGGTCTCTTCATCACTGATGACTTCAGCGCGGGGCTTGACACAGTTTGGATGCCCCTATGGGTTGATGCGACCTTGAACTGAAACTCACTTGCTTGAACTCCTTTCTCGAGTTTCCTGTCGGCCGAATCTAGTTCAAGAGATGGATCAGAGTACTGAGTACCAATTTCGACACAGCGAACAATATCAGTGGTGCCTACGTCCATTTCAGGAACCAGGAAGCGAATCAATTTGTCCTTTTTCTTCTTGTAAAACTTTCTCCGAAGGAGTGTCATGCTGGACTGGACTTGATGTGCCCGCAAGCTCTTGTTGTTGTTGCTACTCTCTTCTTCATCGTCACTTTCGCTTCCAGTCCCCAAGATGTCCAGTCTAGCAGCTCGCTGCAATATATTTGGATGTGGCTCCTTAATGGAAATCATGCTTTCACTAGGACTCCGTCGAGTTTCCACTACTTTGCTTGGAGAGCTGCTTCCATTCAATTGGTAAAAGTTGGTCATGGAACTTGAGGAAGTTGGCAAGAGATGGGTGACACGATCTTTCGAATCGAACTGCTTTGGCTTTAGCAGAACTTGGGCAACTTTGAAGCTCCTCTGATGTTGGGACAATGTCTATTTCAACTTGCTGTGGTTCTGGAGTCGGCGTAGTCAGATCTACAGGGATTTCAGCAGATGTGGACCTGCCCAGGTTAAGGTCATTGTCAGGGTCAGAGACTTCCTGAGTTTCGTTTTTATTTAGCACCTCTTCAGTTTCTTGGCAGCTCTCTTCATTAATATCGCTTTCAGTGGTGGAGACCTGATTGTATGCTTCTTCATCCTCCTTATCGTTCCTTGTTTGTACAAAGAATGGTTGTAGTTGCAAGGCATTTTCTTCACCGCCAGCTCCAACATCTGTCTCTTCGATGTTGCTTAATACAAGATCATCCAATTTATTTTGATTCTGCTGCGTATTAAGTGATTCATCACCTTCTTCGCAGACGTTTCCTTCGGAGAAAACAGGGGTGAATAGGCCAACTGCGTTCTTGAAAGTTTCCAGGACGGTTTGATTAGAATGGACTGAGCTTGTCGCGGAACTATTGTTTTCCGTATCTGGTTCTTTCAAAACAAGAACTTGGTTTTGAACGTATGAATCTATGGATTCCACAGGGACCAAAGATGGAGATGAGGAAACCTCTGAAATCTGTTCGACTTGAACCATATCTTCCTGGCTTGCGATGAAGAGATTGGCTTCTTCTTCCGTCTCTCGAACTTCTTTGGCTTCATCATCATCTCCTCCGTACGCTTCATCTTCGTCATCGAATTCTGTTTCGCCATGTTCATCGTCGGTGTCAGCGAAAGAATGGAATTCGTCTGCTTCCGACGTCATGACACTGCTATCCTCTTCCGTATCGGTGGTTTGGCAGATTAGGGGCACCATTTGCGATGTTTCGGCATAAACTATAATATTTGAATAATTATATACATGTAGGCCATGACTTTTCGATGATGAATGGAATTGCATAGCTTGTTGATATTCTCATTTTTAATTTACTCGGACTTATGACTTCCGGTTTGTAAACGACACAAGTCTTTGGTGGTGCAACTGCCCTCAGAACTGCCGAAGGCGTCGGGGAAGCCTCACAGCTCTCCTTAGACTTTGTAGGTGGGCCAGCCTTCAGAACAATTATCTCCTCAGAAGTTGTACCGGCAAGCTCACCTTTGATTTCGGCTTCCTGATATCCTCCGTCTCCACTTGAGGAATCGTCTCTGTAGACGAACTCGTAATTTTTGGAGGGTCCGTTGTAGACAATCTTATGCTTGCTGCCGGCCCCTTTCTTCTCAATTTGTTGAGGAGGTACTGGGCAGGGGAGCCCAAAATCAGTCTCGGCTTCCACAGAGAAATCGGTGACAAGACCTGCTTGCCCTGAACACGAAGGTGTCACGATGTGTTCAGCTGGTGGTCCGACGAAGACAACCCTCCGTTTGGGCTCTGCCTTTGGGGTAGATGGTAGTTGACTCCTGTTTTGCATTATTCTCTCAACATGAGCTTCATCAACATGAGCATTAGCAGGCGTTTCGTGCTGAGCAGGAGGCGCATCATCATGATTATCATTGGTTCTCAGGGGAAAGGACATGAAGGAGTCGGGTATCTTGGTTGAAGATTTCTTGTCTTGCATTATTTCAGCTGGAAAGGATAAATCAGGAATGAGGGATGGGAGATTCATCATCACACGGAAATGCATGGTAGCAGCGGAAGAGAAAATTAAGGAAGGATAGAATAATTGGTAATTGGATAAGACATCTGGAAGACTCATTCGATCAACTTCATTTGTACCATGATTACGATTACGATTACTGGCTTTACTATTGCCATCATTATCAGCAGCACCGGCGGCTGTAAGACATTCACTCACTGGTGGTGGTAGTGGTGATGATGCAGATTGTGGATAAGCGGGACAAGACACAGACACAACAGAGACAACAACACCACTACTACCATCAACACACTCAAAACAGCAAGGAGGATTGCGACAGAAAGTGAAAGTTTGTCGAAGCAATGAGGAGCAACGCCTCCGAAATTCTGTAAATGTTTTACCTGATTGTCGATGGGACGGAAGGAGACTATCATTATCGACTGCAGAGGAGGAGGACGTACAGGTCAGATTCCATTTTTGGAGGGGATCCCCTAACAGCTCCTCTTTTGGGGGAAGCTGAGACAATCAAAAAGAGAAAGTTGTTTTTGTAGAAAAAGTTTGGCATGAAGAATGGGAGTTAGTTGATCGATTTCTTTTCATGTGTTTTTGCTCATCCGAAAAGCAGGTAGGGAAGAAATATGGGCTCGTTTGGGTTAATAGAATATTGATTGGCATTGTACCTTTGTAGCAAAGTCAGAGTTTCGACTAAACTTGTTTACTTGGACAGAATGGTACGTTCCACTACCACCGTTTGTACTATTGGAAGCCTTGATATTGGAGGGAGCGCTGGTTACTGCAGGCAATACAAAGGGAGCGGCATTTCCTCCACTACTGCTCCCAACGCCGTTCTGGTTGTCATCCATTCGTATGAGGAGGGAGGGATCTATGGGGGAAGGAGATGAAGTTGTCGAGGAAGAGGCTAAGGTTTTTGTACTTGACTGGGAAAAGTCCAGACGAGTCAATGACATATCATACTGGATAAAATCTATATTGAGAATTTTGGGTTTCGGAAGGGTTGCTGTGCGAGGTCTACGAATTTGATGTCTACGAAGATACAAAAATAAAAACAGACATGTTCAAAGAAGTCCAAGGGAAGACTTTTTTTCATGCGGGAATTTAAGATTTAGGCAGGCAGGGGATTTTGTTTTAGCTCACCTGGAAGAATTTTCTCCAAAAGCCCTGTAATTGATGAGCGAGTTGTGCTGAATCCTAGGTAAACTAATTTTATTTGTAACCACGGTGGCGGTGTTTCGTCCTCCTCCGTCTCCATCATCTTCCGTCCCCTCAAGGAGATAGGAAACGGGCGTATTTCTATGTCTGCTGCTCCTCTCAACTCCAGGACCTTGCAAAGATCCATAAAATTGGTCCGTCGAAAAATAAGTTTTCTCTGCTTTCTCCGTCTGCTTCTCTTTGGAGCTCCTCTTTTTCCTCCGCATTTGCTTATTGTTGCTTTCCTGCTCCTGAGAACTCGTGTTTGCAATCTCAGTTCTGCGAGGTTCTGCTTTCTCCGTCTGCTTCTCTTTGGAGCTCCTCTTTTTCCTCCGCATTTGCTTATTGTTGCTTTCCTGCTCCTGAGAACTCGTGTTTGCAATCTCAGTTCTGCGAAGTTTCTGAAGGCACTGTGGTTCGTGGATGCCAATGCTCCTGGATCCAAACTCTCTTCCGCAAACAGAGCACTCAATGAAAGTTGGTGGCTTTCTCCCTCCACTGCTACCTGTCGTTGCTGTACTCATATTTTACTTGATTACCCGTCTTCCTAGGGCTTGTTTATTATTACAACACCACCAAGCAGCTTTCAATAAACACGATCAAACAAAACACCACCAACAAACTGATATGATAGCTTCCTGTTTTGTCCTTTTTCTTTTGAAGTGGAAAAAATCAATCGCCTTATCCATTTAGCCTTTGCAAAATATAAGAACTATTAATGCCTAATAACATAATAATATTACTTTTCATTATGTTCTTATTATGTTGAAAGCACTTTAGCTCCATATCGCATGAGTTTCGTGTGTATAATCGATTGAAAAATCACAGATTGTTATACCGATATCGACTTAAAAATTGCTTATTTTAAACAAGGGGGTAATAGACGGGGCTTTTTTGTTTGTCTGAGAGAATGGAAGGGAGAAAATAGACTGCCATTGCCATCCTATCTTTTTTCTCCCTTTTCGTCGTTGTCAGCTAAGTTGGCTCGCATGACAGGATGGAATGAAAATGGGAGGAAGAAGCCACATTGTATTTAATCCAAATCCAACTCCAGTCGTTCAGTGTTCCTTTCTTAAGAATATTCATTTTGACGTTATTATGTACATCAGTCTTGAGCGCGCTGCCGATGCCAACATGACGTATTGGCTCTGGTAGCAGTTGGCATAAACTTGGGGAAAATGTGTGCATCCTATAATCAGACGCTACCAATAAGCAAGGTGAAAGCATGTAGCAGAGGCCTTATATTGATTTTCCTCAGATATCTTTCCCTTTTTAGCATTCCGCAAATTCGATTCGACTAAAGTGAAGTAGCTAAACAAATATAACAACGCGGCCAATGGCCATAGACGACAAGGATGAATATACTTACATAGTTGCAATTAGACATGGACAGCGGGAAATGGCAAAAATATGTAATCATTTTTTTGAATGCAAAACTTTTTACCAAAAATTCTTACGTAGCGTGCCATCATCATATCATGCCAAGGTTATTATTATAATAACCTCTAGCTACTTTCCCATTCAGCTGGTTGGGCTTTAGGTTATTGATACGTAATAAAACTGGAAATTTTCCCATGTTCATAGCATGTAAAAATGGGCTAAATTGTGGTCAAAAACTTTTGTTTGATCGACAATTGCTGGTATGTCGTAATCTAACACGTTTCCCCCTGAAGAGAGAAATAGAACAAGGTAAAAATTGCAAAAATTCTTGTCTGTTTGACTATGAATTTCTTTTTCTCTATTCGTGTTTTTTTGTACATTATATACATACTA
>JAHZNI010002327.1:0-11082 GCA_027744415.1 Seira ritae | reverse complement strand
TAGCTCAAGGAACTGACAAAACATAATATATCGTACCAGGATAAATCCTAGCGAAAGAATTAACGTCTTATCGCGTAACTGTAACGGTTCGTAGGTCTGGTCAAATTTGATCTTCACAGTTCGTCCCTCTTGTAAGCAAGTGGCTACTGTTTTGCCATCCTTTGAAATGACCTAACGGACCAGGATTAACAGATTTTTAGCGACAGTTATTATTTATATCGCTCTTCTACCGGATTTTGACACGAACTTACTTCGTATTTTCTTTTATAATTATAGCTTCTTATTCCGGATGTGACAGGCGGTCCAATAGCAAAAAGATGACTACCATCCCAATTTAAAATTTCATAGCGCGGCGATTCCATAAACGTCCATATTCTTGACACTGTGCCAATACCTATTTTTGTTGAAGAGACAACAGAAAATTTCTGAAAAATTCGTAAACCATAAAACATTTTCTCATTTTTTTGTCATTTGGTAAAAATGAGATGAAAAAATCTGAAATATTTTGAAATGTTAAAAATAACCATTTGGGAGCTCAAGTAGCCGGATTTCTCCTCAAACTCAATTGAAAACATAAGCTGATCTTGTAAATCGTAAATAAAAATATCTTCATGGTCATCATCCTATAAATATTTTACAAGAAAAACAATGAAAATTAAAATGCGTGACAAGTATATACGAGGATCATAAGTGAGTCATTTACGGGAGCAAACATGCATACTAAGGAATTTCACAAACCGAGGAAAAGCAGCCGTTCTCTTGTGTCGCCGTGAGCAGAAGCTCCATTCTAGAGTCGTGAACATGGTAATCTCGGGTGAAGTTGCAACAAATTCCTTGTTCATGCAACAACAAAGTAAAAAAAATTGATTCTCATGTCTCGTGATTTGTGATAGTGATGATGATGATACGATCTCAATTGGATGTAGTATAAACATAGCATGGCCTAGTTAAGAATATTTGGTTGGATTGATTGATTACTTTTGTTGTGCCGACTGATCTGGAAGAGTGAAATGGATGATATCATGCTGAGCTCGGATAAGCTGCATGTGCTACGAATTGAGGATGATAATGAGGTTGATGTTGATGATTTGAGCAAGGCTAAAAAGCAATGCAAATACACATAAAATATAACTTTCGAGGAAAATAAAATGACATAGTTTTACCCTCAGTAAAATATTTGCGTATCATTAAAATATTTCAAATACATAAATGAAGTCACAGTCACTTTGACACAAAGAACGTTTTGGGGTTAATTTGAAAATCACTGATTTTAAATCGGTATCTCACCTGTTCTTTCCGACACATTTTTAGGCTGAGTTTGTATTACCGACGATGGCATACTCAAAGAGATTATGCCAATTCAATCTATAAAATTCCAATTACCTTAAATTAAATTAGGCTTGATTGAAAAACTAAATTACTAGACTACTTAATTGTTCTTAAGTATTTATTTAACAATGAAAACACAATTTTTTGGAAGCCAAAAATGCAATAGTAAATGTTTTCGACGGACAAATACTCGTGAATGAGTACTGATGATCTTGAGAGTGTGATTGATGGAATGACGACGAAAAGAATGGCAAAACATTGCATGCATGTGTTTACTCCATCACCACTATGATCACTCATTCATAGCAATAGCAGGTATGAATGCTGTGACTGCGATTGTGACAAAATATAAACCAAATGTAGACGTACGGATAGGTTTGAATTGCATTCCTATTCTGTAAACTGGATATGATTAGAACTGGAAACTGGACTGGAATCGAGTGCTTTGGGAAATTTGGAAGCATAAAGTTCATCCAACGCATATATCGCTCCGTTGTTGCGTGTGATACTACATGCATGTTTGGGATGTGATGTTTTCAAAGAATAGTGGGAGTAGTCATAAGGAAATTGCATAAGCATATTCACATAAAACTTTGATGACCAGTTTCCAGCAAGCAATTATAAGCAATTATAAGCAGAAATGCGGTTTCCACTTTTACTTTCGACTATTTTTTGCCTCATTGACACAATTATTAATAAATTCAACTTTCCGCTGGTAATCACATTATGCGCAGCAGAAGTAAAGTATTTATGGGTTATTAAAATAATGTAACGAATGTGTATCTGGATCTGGATTTGACTTTTATTCTCATTCGCGTGGATGAGTGTGAACCATGGGTTTAGCTATGGTCTTTAGTTCTTTCCGACGAAGGATGTTCACATGAATAAAATTACAGCATTAGATTTCTAGCATTTTATAAGAATTGCCCCTATGCATGACACATAACAAATGTAAAAATAAGAGAGCATGGACAATTCTCTGAATCATTCAGGAAGAATATGACCACATGTTTACAGTGACTTCCCAACAAAAATTCGTTATGTTGTCAATTAACTGCGAATTGTGATGAAATTAAGATAAGAAATTCGGAAAGGGTGTATGGTGGACTTTTCATTGTGTATTGGTCAAAACACTTATCACTTATGATGAATCAGTCAGTTGAAGGACAAAAATTTTGTCTGAATCTGAAAAACAAGCTAGAAAAACTTTTTGATAGCTACAGCTACACACTGTTCCGGCCAACTATGTCAAACTAACCTCTCCAAAACCCTTCAAAGGAAACCTTAAAAATCGTATCGATGTCTTTAGTTATAATTTAATGATTTCTTACGCCAAAGTTTTCAGTAAAAACGATATCACGTTTGTGAGAGTAATGTTAACTTCAAAGAAAGTTTCAGCTATCAAGACCAGCTCTCTGTGTGAAACTTCTAATTCATCATCATCACAAAATCAACCCATATTTGCAATTTGCAACGAGGAAACGGGATGCGATTTACTCTCAGAGAAATTCTTCGAGGGCTAAGAAGAAGTCCCTCCATCCATTCGATATCTTTAGTGTTTCGAATGCAAAATGATTGACTTGGAAATACGTTAGTGAGACTTTTTGAGGCATAATAATTGTATTTCCAAATAAATGAGGATTCGCTCTAATGCATACATTTTGATGTTGCCCGTGGAGCACAGAGAACTGATTTATTACTTGCGTTGTGTAGTGTGCATTACAATATTGCTCGACCTCGTGTGAATATGGCAAATTAACAAACCTAGGCTCAGGAGTCCCTTTTCAAAATCTACATGCATTTTCCGAGTTCAAGATGCAAGCAGGCACACATATATCACATGTACATATATACAAAATTCAAAAATGATGGATTTCAAACGGAACGTTCAAACTCTACATATTAACATTAAAATGATTCATTGTTTATTGCTATGATTCGCACACACCAAAAAACAGATAAGGTAAATGTTGATTATATGATCTATACATTTTAATGGGAGTTCCGTACAAACGCTATCTGATGTGATGTTGGTGTTCATGGAAGATCAGAAGTTATCTTTTACATGACGTGGTATAGTGAATGCGAAAGTGTAGGTAAAAGCGTTGAATTCATAACATGTAGGCACCTGAAAATTTTTCATTGATTGATTCATTGTACCTACATATTTGTTTCCGTCAATGTTGTTTTAATAATAATGTGATTATGACGTGATTTTACGTGTACGCTTGTCCATCATAATTGAAAACTTACCATCTGAATTCGGAGAAAAGAGGTCATCAATGCATGATAAGATGCTAAAATTATGGTAGAGATTAGAAGTAAACATGAATTATTAGTCAATTTGTAAACTTGAATTTCATTCTAATTAAAAAAGAAAAAAAATATTTCATGGAATTAATAGGAATTATGTTGCGCGCAAATGCAATCGATGATGGTATAAAATGCTCGTGGCATTACACTGGAAGGCATCATTTACTGCTCTAACTTTGCAGCTTAATATCGAAATATACTCCAGTTAAAAGATATTCCATCACCATGGCATCCGACAAAGTCTGTCTCACGGTCTTGGCCGTCGTCCTTCTCTACTTCTCGGCAACAATCGCCCTTTCCATCCCACTTGACCTCGACGAACAGCAAATTCCGTTTAGGCCATACGATGAGGACGCCCTGATCTATAACCGTGGTCCCCACAGAAACCACTCAAGGTTCGATAACTGTACGGCTGGAGCGAGAAACCTGAGCTCCCTTTGCGAGAGCAACGCAACCTTGAGGGGAAGCAGCGCCCGGCAAATCGTAATTTACGAAGTAATCGTACTTCGACCAAGACCAAATGCTTCAGAGGAAAACTCTATTCCATCTCTTGTATGCTGCCAAGGAGTTGGATATGACCTTAAAGGCAATAGAACCCTCCAACCGATTGGATGTGGGCTTAGGAAGTTTGGAGGTGCAGCGTATTGGGGAAATGCTACTGGAAATCCTGGCATTCAGTGCATGGGCATCCCAAGTGCTAGAAATTTGAAATGGAGATATCGTCCGATTGTGCTTGGAGGAGGCAAGCAGGATATTGGAGGTGAATATTACAGCGATCTTCAAGATTTTTAATACAAAGCCATTATATTTTCAAATATTAAGGCTAAGTTACAACTCTGTCAATTTCTCGTCTTGCTGTTGACTTATAACTTAACTTGAAAAATAAAAATTCTCCATTTAAGCAGCAAACATAGCATATTATTCAAAGGCATGTTAAGTAAAAACTTTTACGCATATCTATCAGGTCAATGTATACTTACTTCTTAAAGCCAAACGGATGTTGACTTCTCCACTCACAAATTGTCCATTAAGTTTACCCAATAAAGCTACACTTCCTTCTTAAAGGTCGGAGGAAGAGCAAAATTTGATGATCAAAACCATCAGCAAACTCGTAATCTAATATCCACCCCTATGTAGATTCCTACCGTAAGCATCACGGCAAAGCAACAATATATGTAGCATCAACAACATTCTCTCGTCTTTTGACTACAACTTCTTCTCCACCACTTTTTGCCTTCCCTTTTCCACCCCTGACTGTCCCAAGCCTGTTCTAACACTTGTTGACTTCCATCTCCGCCTTTTCTCTTTCCCTTTTCCAATTAGAACGAAGAAGAAGAGGAAGACCTATCCACATAATTGACTTATTTAAATTTAATAATAATAATAACCCAAAACTTACAGGGTATGCCGTATGCCAAGTTTTCAACCTCTGTAGAACATTTTACTGACTGTCCCGTCGATTTTCCCTCAAGGAACGATAAAGAAGCCCCACAAGCTTGAGTTGAAGTACATGGAGAAAATGCTCCGCACCATTACTTTGAATAATCCAATTAACCTGTCCCAAACTAAAGGGCTACCTTTTTCGGTGGAAAAGATCTCCGAAGGAAATAAAGCATTCTGTTTTCCATAAAACCTCATTAAATGACAAAGGCTACTTACGAACTAACCTAATGAAGTCGAAAAATGGGAAAACATCCTGTTTCTTTACCATCTTATTCTTTCTCTTCAAGAAACAGCTCGTAAATAATTACTCTTGCTACTACCTCTCTCACAATCACAATATATAGCAACTTCAAGCAAATCATCATCTTATCTTGATCATCACTACGATATATGGTCATGATCAACCCTTTTCCTTCCTTTTTCTAATATCAATTTCGAATCTTCAACATGGATTCCAAGAATTGAGCCGGAAGATGAAAATGATGCTCTGTCAGTCTCTGGGACAGAATCTTGCTCCATACTTTGATCCTTTTAAAGGTTGCTACCGTCCCCGGGTACTTCCATTCCCAAAGGAGATACTAGTGAAGAAAGGAGCAACCGGGTTCCTCATCCTCATCTTCATAATTATCATCATGGACCAGACTGATTAAGGGGCTATTTGTCCAGATTATATAATATATTTTTCGTATTGCACATATGGTAATCTGCAATCAAGTTTTATTGTTGCTTGCATCACGCAAGTGACATCCAGGTTGTTGATTCCAATGTGTGTAAAACGAGATCTATACCACTCAACTTTCTCCAACTTTCCCAACGGGAAGTCGTTTTGCGTCGTCATCTCATCACCTACCAAAATGGAGGAGGACGCTTGAAGGGGGAAAGCAAGGCACTCCGTCTCTAGCAACCACTGCGTGAATATCTCTCGACGAGAAAGTCAAGGCATTTTAAAGTGAAAGTTAAAAAAGATCAAGGAACAAGTTATTTACAACTCAGTTGAAATCTGGGCCAGAGTTTAGAATAGTGAGGCAGCCATGAATTTCTTTCACGTGAAGAGGCGCCCTGAAAATAGGAGCACAAAAGTTAACCCGCTCCTCATACCAAGCGTAAGTTATTGCAAACATTATCCTTTCATATGATTTGAATTTAAACATGTGGTGCCCCAACAGATCATTCACAGGTCCATGAACTACTTGAGTTTTAACGATCTCGTGGCTTGTCGTCACATCAATAAAATCTGGAGAGATGAGGCAACCAAGAAACTTCAAGGAAGAGTCCTAGTCAAACTAAAGGACTGGCACTCCATTGAACAATTCAATAGGGTCCTCACGGCCCATTTGAAGGCATTGCCTTTGAACATGTTTCAATGCATGGAACTGGGCCAGCATGTCTACCTCCTCGATAAGAATGTTCAAGTCGCTATAGCTAAACTTGCGCCGATGATGAAATGTCTTATTGTGAACACAAAAGTTGGGCCGGCGGAATGGCGATGGCTTCTTTTCGATCAGTTTGTAAATCTCCGAGAGTTGGAGTTCTATGGCCTAGCCCCATTTCAGCCAATTGTGGGCACCCCTGCTCCGGAATCGTTTGAGGGGAAGCTTACTGGAAGCATTGAGAACATTTCGGAAGTATTGACAGTCCCGCCAGAACCTACTCCTGGGACGAGTAGAAGTGCAAGTTCATCTCCCAACGTGGGCAGACATAAAGAGCTCACAAATCTGACGAAACTGACGTTCCATTTGAAGAACCGTAGATCAGAAGATATTTTCGTAAGACGGTTTCTCCGAGACATGTTTTCACTCGTACCGAATCTTAAATACTTGGAGTGGATTAAGGAGGATAGGTTCGCAAATGACTTTCAGAAGACCATGTTTGACTGTCTGATGATGAAAACGAAGCCTGGTGGGATGGGAAAATTGGCTGTTCTTAACTGCCCCTCCCTCATTTGTGGGGCGAAAGAGTTGAGAGATTTGACAGTACGGTCGTTTCCCTTGAAAGAAGTTCACTTTCAAATTTCCCAGGATGTGAGCGCCCAATACCTAGAGACATTTCTGGAGGGTCATGGTACGACTTTGGAAGTCGTTAAGCTGGACTTTTGTCCAGGCACTCCTCTAAATGTACATTTGCAAACCCAGACGAACTTGTGCAAATTGAAGGAACTGGGTTTGACGGAATACCGAAGATCCATTGGTTTTGTTGGACACTTACCCGCATTGAAGAAACTGACTTTGACCCGAACAAACATCAAGAGGGCTTTGCTAAGCATTGGATGGTCGTTCGACAACAAGGAGCAAACAGAGTTATCCAAATCCTTAGAGGAGCTTTATGTCTTCAATGATTATCTCTCTAGAGATCAGGGTAACTGTACAAGGGAAATTGTGCTGAAATTGGCGCACTGCTTTCCAAACTTGAAAAAGATTAGGATGGAAGGCTTAGACGATAGCTCGATTCGTCATTTGTTGAAGAGCTTTAGTAAATTGGAAGAGCTGTATGCTCCTTCCGGAACTTACTCGGATGAGGCGTTTCGAAGCTATATGTGTAAGGAGCACTCCCATTCCTTTTCGGGGAAGTCGCCAAATCGATACACCCTCTCGGCTTTTGATGCTTCCCATCTAAAAAGTAATTTATAGAATTTATTTGGCCGGAGTATAATTTAGAATGAGTTCAAACGGAGTACTATTATTTTTATGTCAAGATTTACGTACTCTGGAGCTGGAGTCGATGGGCCTTACGGACAAATTCATTACTCACGGCATTATCAACTGGACGTCTTTGCGTTGCGTGACCATTAAGTTTTGCAAAGTAAGTAAACTTGTAAAGGTCAGCTCTCTGGACTTTCCGGACGTAGTCATAGATGCAAAATTAAAGTGACTCGATTGTTTCAGATAAGCTTCTCCATTCTTTCTCGGCTAATGATGGAACTGGAACTGCATAGGCTTCGTTTGGAATTCTGCACCATACTCACCGATGACATTGTTGGGATACCGGATGATCCTGTGGAAATGACACATGCCGATGATACTTTAGATCTCGACTTCAGAATGATTCGCAAGTGGCGTTATGATGCTTTCCGGCTCCTATTCGTACAAACGTTGTGAATGGTCACGGCAGGAGTTTGCATATTTCAGCAGATATAAACATTCGTGAAATTACATGTTGCGTTGTAGACATTACATGTTTGCATATTCCAATGTTTCCAATTAAATATCAATGGACATCCTTTAAATTGATGATGATATTATTCTATCACGTGTAAAAATTTAACTGTGAATCGTAATAATAAGTATATGTAATAATGTCATGTGTCATTAAAAATAAAAACGTACTCAGGGGATTATTGTCCTAAAAATGATTTTTGTCCAGTCATTCAATCGACATGGGATAAGTCAGGAGTTGAGATTGTGAACTATACACATTTACTTTCACGTTTTCACATGATTTCTTTGCGTCGCATGAAAGCTATCTCATTTGCTTAAGTTCCAGATTTTATCAACTTTGAACCCCTTTTTTCTCATGGACAACGGAATATGCTCATGGACCGCTTATTGAAATAGGCGTGTTTGATTGGAATCAATGATTACGTCAGAAACTATTCTTATTCACGAATGCTTCCATGTCTGCAATCTGCAGCATGCATTGCAGAATGTAGAAGTGATCAACTTAATCCGATACAGCATATCGTGCATAATACATTCTGCTTGCTTATTTAATATAAATGTCGTAATTCATACCTTTCTTCGGCTGGAAGAAGCACTATAAAAGTGGTGTGATGCTTGTAAAGACGATTAGATTTGGGTTCATCCTTGAACTTGTGATGAGAAACTATACTTTGCTGTTCGAGACTCATTTTTACTTCAAAACCTACGCGACAATGGCCGAAATGAAGGTGGTTAAAGTGGGAGATAAACTCCCCCTTCCCAATTTTGATACGCTGCCAGAGTACTTGCTAGCCAAGGCAAAGGAACACGCGGAGAATGGGAAATCATATTATGCGGTATGAAACACGAAGACTTGAACAATAATTTTTGCTTATTTTTCACTCAACTTCATCAACTTTTTTTGTTCCAAAGATTGACGCGATTTCCAAGGAGAAGAGGTATTTTGGCAGGTTTGACGAGGAAACAAGGCAAATTGCGAGTGCCCTTTATAAGTTAGGCTTGAGAAAGGGTGGTTTCGTTATCTACATGCCATCTGAAATCATCAAACTTTCGATTTTCTTCATGGGAGTGTGGAGAGCCAATGGAATCTGTCGAGCATCATACCAGGACGATGATCCAAGTATGAAAAAGTGACAAAGCGGAAATGGTCCTTTAGAGCTCTTGAACAATGAGATTTTATTTCTCTAGGTACCTTGGCATCAAGAATCATCGAAACTGATTGTTCCATAATCCTCTGCGATCCCAATCGTATTGACACTTGCGAAAAAGCCCTTAAAGAGATCGGCCGCTCAGCGGAAATCATCACGACGGTGAAGTGCGACGGTTATCTCTCCCTTGAAGACATCTTGAACAATGAAGATGGCAAAAGTAGGTTGCAATAAAATATATTCATTTATAGCTAAGCATTTCATTTTTATTACATTTGAATGTGTCTCAGGTTGCCCCGAGTACGAAGTGAAGGTGAAATCTTTTTAAATAATTTTTCATCATTCTAATGTTTAAATTAAAGTCAATAGGTACAAATATTAATTATTGTCATTTGCAGGAAGCGTGCTGACTCATGGTTCTATTCTCCAGCACTTGTATTACTTCTCATTGCTCCCCTTCTCGGAAGCTAAGCCTAACGTCTTGTTTTCAGTGGCCACTCATTACAGTGGCTCACTTTTCATATTCTCCTTCATTATCAGTGGAAAGACCGCCATACAAACGGGAAAAATCACGAAAGAAATTTTATGGGAAACTGTGCATTATTTCAGGGTAAGATGTCATAACAATGGTATATTTCATGAAAGCAATTCAGAATTGCAAGCATTAAATTTATCATTTTCTTAAATTCTAGCCAGGTTTAGTATTCGCGTTCGCAACTTACTTGCTTTCTCTTGCGGAACCCGAAGCCAAAAAATATGACTTCAGCAGCATTGAATACCTCATGACAGGAGGATCAATGGTTAAAACAATAATTCATTCATAGAAAAAATAATCAGATGATTATATATATAGGTTTGGTAAACTGAAGATGACTTATTATTATTATAATTATTTTAAATTCAGATTACCCCAGTTATGAAGAAGACAATGCTAACTCTCCCGAACGTAAAGGATTTGATCAATGTGAGTGCATATTTTTTATGCTTAGGTATTTCGCTTTCTAATCTGCGAGAATTCATCTGAAGAACTTGTCATTGTTTTGTCATTTTACTGATTTCAAATTATACCAGCTGTGGGGTTTAACTGAAAATGGTGCGGTCGTTACTAACGCGATTTTCGAAGGCACTGATCCAATTACACGCACCTACGTGGGTAAGTACTTAAAAGTCACGTATGATACTACACTACATTAATAAGATACATATCATAATCAACACAGTCTCAACATTACTTTGAAAAAATGTAAAGATATGCCTGACTTTGCCGTGGGTAAACCTTATCCTGGAATCAGCATGCAAATTCGCGATCCCGACACCCTAGAGCCACTAGGACCACGGGAGAAAGGGGAAGTATTCATCAAGTACTGTGGAAATTTTCATTCGTATTTCAAAAAGCCCGAGGTAAGTACCACTGATTTTCAAATACAATTTTTACAAAAGCCGTTTTAAATTGAAAACCTTGTCTGAAAGATTCATTTTTTCTAACTTGCAAAATATTGTATTGCATGCGATGGCCCTGTATTGTGCATTGGTTTCGTTTACATGGGTTGGGCTATGTTATCTTGAGTGAGGATGTGGCAGACTTGGTGCTTTACTTGCTTTGGTATTAATGCAACTGCGTTGTATATATTATATATACTACTTTCTTATCTTCTACGTTTGCCAACGGCCATACCACGCTGAACACACCGGTT
>JAHZNI010002326.1:0-14437 GCA_027744415.1 Seira ritae | reverse complement strand
GAATTAACCAAAGCCAAAGCTATTGTTTGCCACTTGCCAGTGCCACCTTAAATGGGGTTGTTGTAAGTGGAAGCATGTATGTATTTAAAGGTCGTGAATTTTTGGATGTGGTTATGGGTCGTCCTTCATGCAACAGATGATGATTTCAGTAAAAAAAATCTTCATCATCTATACTTTGTAACGACTTCTACGACGAAGGTTAAGCATTTTAGTGTCATGCAAAATTCGTAAATGGCATGAAAATGGGGAGGACATGGTCTGGCTCTGGCTGGACTTGCTTTGTGCAATCTCTGCCAATCAGGGCAATTATTGCAATATTGGGACTGGGACCGTGATTTTCTCACGTGGTACATAGTAGTAAATACAAGCCTCGAAGCCTAATAAGTTAATAAGATTCGGTATTTTGTCATTAAATAGGTCATGCAATATGCATAAAATAAAATGTCTTCTAAATTCAAACGATATCACATCTATTCGAGGTTCCAGGATATTAGCATAAAAATAGTTTCACGATTTCTATAGAATTTTACCCATTACCGCGAATAGCAAAAAATTTTTTCCAAAATAAAATTCAAGTAACCAACAAACAACAACAAAATATTAATGCAACATTATTAGGTAGAAAGTATTTTTATGCGTTAATTTCTTTGATAGAATTGATTTCAATCCTGCCATGCAGCCGCCTGGTCTGGTCGATGTCCTTCTTTTAAACTGTGTCATTTGATTAGCAGACTGATTCACTTGTCAAGTCAATGCTGCATATTATACTTTACAGTAATAAACCTATCCTGAAATTCAAATTCCTATTTCGGGGATTTTAAGACAGCAAACTTGTATTATTATTAACATTGCACCTGTATATTGCATGTTTAAAGTTTTAAAGATGCGTACTTCGATCGTGGAAAAATTTAGTCTATCGCATTTTTTTTTCATAATAAAAACCGCGTGATTTACCAACATACCTACTTAATATACTTGGAAACGAAGGGTCAAAGCCAAAGTAGAATTTATTTTTAGTGTGATGAACCTGATCGTTCATTGAATGATTGAATAATATGCATGAAGTACTAGGTATTGCTATTGCATAATATGTTTTTTCCCCAACAACCCAGCCCAACTCCACCAGAAGAATGTTCGCTGCTAATATATATTTAGCTTCCAACTCATTAGATTTTTTTATTCCGTCTGTCTGGCTTCCCTGAAGAAGAAAAAAAAACTGGAATTCATTCGTTGCGTTGTTCGTTGCAGAGTAATTCACTTTACTTCAAGACAAAAAAAATCCGACGCTTTGAATTTTTTTGTGTACCGGGAATCGAATGGGATGATAGGAAGCAAGTCAAGTGCAGCAAGAGCAAGCAGTGAAAAAAATGCAGCTTCGAAAGAACTGATAGAATCCAAAGCCAAGCTATGTATGTTTGTCTGCTCTTCGCTCCCTCCTTGTTCGTAGTCTTGTCTTGAGTCTTGAATTCCTGTAGACTGTAGTAAAAAACAAGCAACGTAGTATAGTAAAGTCATGCATGTTGTTTTGAAAAAAAAATCAGTTGAGTGAAACAAAGTTTCGTTCGTTCAGCTGAGCTCACGTATGATTTTCCCATCCGTTTTTGGAAGAAGGAATGAATGTAAGCAAGGAGGAGAAATACATAGGAAGAGGAGATGGGTTTGTTGAGTAGGATCGAGGGGGTTTTTACGGGCTCGTCTGGCGTTTTTTTTGCTCACGACAAGACTCACGAGTGTTTTGTCTGCTCAGCTTGGCAGATAAGAACACATTTTTTTTGTTTAGTCAGCTTCATCTGAGTAAGTAAATCTCTGCTGCGACATTGCATAATATGTATTGTTATGTATTACATACTTGGTGTATGATTTTTTAGTCGCGAGTAAACAAACAGATGCGAGATTTTTTTGGAGTACATTTACCGAGCGGTTTTAGTCATAAATAGTCATGATCATAATGATTATTGTCGTTGGTATAAAATGTAAAAATTAATGAACATTTGAACATTTTTATAAGAAAGGAATGAATGTGTAATTAATTAACAGTTAGTTATCGTAGCTAGAGGTGGAAAATCAATGAAAAATTGATTAAATTTAAAAAAAGGAAAAAGCATACGCCATGGAAAAATTTTCTTTTAAATGGCGACAGCCGACAGCTTAAAAACTGAAGCTTCATGATGCGACTCGGGTATAGCTTGTTTTGACTTTACTCGATACTTGGGCTGGATCTCTATTTACATTTGAATTTCAAAACTTGAATCTCGCGCGCAATCTCGTCAAACACGTCAAATCACTATGGTAGATAGTAGATGCAGTCGCTTGCAATTGAGAGAGTCGCGAGCTTCCCGATTTCGAAAAGAAAACTGAGTGAGTCACGGATAGTGTCATATGAGGCTCGAAAAATATCATAATAAGTCATGAGAGAAATCAGGAAGTTATTATTCTCTCCCAAAATTAAATGGAATCGGAATCTCATATTGTCCAAAGCATGGTTTACATCTGTAGTGTAGTGCATTTTGTCAAAATTGAAAATGAAGTTTTGAGAAGAAAGTGCAGAATGGAATGAAAAAATATTTAAGGATATTTCGTGAAATTTTAGTCGTATTCCTCTTCCATCCATTCAATAAGGGGAAGTCAAAGCTGGAAGCTTCCTTCCTGTTGTCGTGTCAGTCAAAAAAAGTTAAAAGTAAAATTTCTTATACCTATAAATACTATTGTATACATGCTGCATAATATGTATTATATTGAAAGAAATAGAGAAAAAAGCTTTTGTGGAAAGGGAGCGGTTTTTTTCTCCTTCGAGTGACGCCAGCCGGACAACTAGAATGAGTTGGAAAGACGAGCACTTCCGACTTTTGGAAATTCTCAAAAGAGAAGTAGAAAAAAAGCATCAGACAGATATAAAATACCTTAGTGAAAGCCAGAAGCCACCGTCGTCGTCGTCTCCACCGCGACTGCCATGCTATGCCACTGCACTGCTGCCACTACTACTACCGCCTTGCCTTTTAATACAATTTTCCAGTAGATTATGCGAGGAAGGAAGGAAGGAACTTGAGACATGACAACTATTATTCCCATTGTCGTAGTCACATTTGCCTTTGTCCTTTGAAGAAAAAAGTCACAAGACACGAGATCGAGAGAGACGAGGGCTACGCTAGGACCAGAGGATCAAAAGAAAGAGCAAAACGGCAAGCAAGCAAAAGCATCCAGATTCCAATTCCAGGGCCATGGCCGCACTAAAATACTACAAGCAACTCCTGTGTAAAATTTTTAGAAGATTTTTTTTTCATCTTTTGGGTGTAGTAAGGAAAAGGGCGGGCATTTATTCCATCTTGTCGGGATCATGGTCGGTCAAACAGGATACAGGATGGATGAAAAAAAAGCTTTCTTTCTGTCTTCCTCAGCCTCCTTTTCCAAAACCTATTGCAGAGCAATAGCCATAGACATTCTTGCAATTTTTTCTAAGCCTTTTTACGTCATGAGTCATGAGCATCACCATCATCATAAAAAAGAGTCAAAGACTTCTGCAAAAATGCCTATGTAAACATTGCAGTCTTTTCAAGCTTCAAAAAATCGCAAAATCCTTGTCGTGCATGCAGCGTGCCAATACATAAATGACATTATATGTATTTACTACGAAATCAAAACATCTAAAAGTTTATGGGACAAATTGGACACACAAAAGCCTAAAGGAAGATAATTTAATTAAAAAGATTATATTTAGATTAATGGGAACAGAAAATAAAGGCTCATGTCTAATCTGTCTGTTAGTATGCCCACAATCTAAAACCTCTATATTATTTTGACGTTTAGCTTATGCAACAAAGTGCCTAAAAATATGTTCGAGTCGTGTCGTGTCTCGACGGAAAATGAAAGGTTGCAAATATTTTAGTCCAATTACTCATGTGAACTTGAATGCGATGTGATAATGATGTAATTACAAGTATTTTGCAAAGAGGCTCCGATTTCACTCCAGAAAGAGAAATCATTATAGTACTTTTCCCGGGACATAGAAACTATTTATGCTTGAGCTAAGTAACCCTTAAACTGCATGCATATTAGACTTTCGTGTTGTTTTAAGGCAGGATCTTATCAACATGCATTATTTTTCGTGTGAGTATTTTTTTACGAAGTGAGAAGAAAGTAAATAATTTCGTACATGTACTTTTAGATAGAGCATGGAATGCTTGCATTTCAACTTTTCAACAATACGCGATGACATACAAGCGTTTTTAACACAGTTTGCAATTTTTGCATGCATCCCTCAACATAGTAGACCGTAATTTATTTCTGCCTGTACTGTATCTAGTTACGTTTATTGTTTAACAATTCTTCAAAGCAAAACATTGATGAAGGGTTTTATGTACATATTATTTTGTTAAGTTGTATGTATTAGGTTTCAATGAGTTTGATAGTCGCTGGAAGATATCTTCGAACTGTCGCCAAGTATGTAAATGCATAATGTATGAATCAGGGGAACCCCTTAATGAATTGAATGGATGATGGATCCAAAATTAATTTTTACAGATCCCAATCTCTCTTTCAATTGTTAGTAACCATCTGCATTTTTATTGTGACTTCTGACAACCGATTGCAGAACTAAATATTGCCCCAAACTTCGCAAAGGAAGAGGTCCCACTTAAAATGTATCCGTGTGCGGTTTCTTTGTTTCCAAATCATACAATTTGAATCCCTGTTAAATTTAAACAAGACATGGAATTGCATGTGTCATCATGAAGTTTTGACGCTAAACGCTCATTAAATCATTATTTTTGCCTGACCGTCATGTCATGTCATAATATAGTATCTCTCTTTTTCATACATACATTTCATAAATTTCAGAGAACATAAAACCGGTTGTTGTTTTCTTACTTTCGCGAATACTTTTTTAGCTAAAAATTCTGTGAATTCTATAGTGCTTGTTAGACATCTATTTTAGATTTTTAAACATGCAAATATTATCATATGAATAGGTTTTATGACTATTTTTCACTTCATAATTTCTACCAAATTAAGCTCGGCTTATGAATGAACAAGAACTTTCCTAGAAATCCCATCTAGTGGTGCGTCACACAACGACCCACTCCAGAAAAACGTGCACGAAGCCAGCAAGACCACATGCAACCCTTTCATTCAACCAGCCACCAGCCCTTCAGCCTTTGTTCTTTCCAGGAACATACCAACATAGCACTCCACGAGGAGTACCTATGCAATATTTTCCTATGCCATTTTTTTATTACACCGAGACCGACGAAAAAGGGACTTCTTCCAAGTTCCAACAATTCAATCAACAATACATTACATAGTTGGACTTGTCCACTCTGAACTGAACTGAAGCACAATTTCCTTATTCTCAATTCCTCTGGCATATTATTTTGTACCTTGATACCTTGTACCAATTCATAGAAAAAATGTTGCTTCCTTTCCTCGCAATTTAGTGGATCTTCTCAGTCTCCTCTCCTTCCAAATAATTCCAAACGCAGTTTAGGACTAAAAATCCAATGCATCTCTTCGATGCGTTCCTCTATTACATATGAAGTTTTGATTATTGCACAACCAATTTAATCTTGGAAAAGAAAGTTCCCCGAAAAGACGTGATAATGCTCACTCACTCACTCATCGTCATCATCATCAATGATTGCGATCTGCGCGGCTGCATAATAATTTTAATGTGTTCCTGCAACACACATAAAAAGATAAAACCTTGGAGGCCGAACAATATGAAAGAAGAAGAAGAACATGTACCTCTTTTGTTTTCCTCGTCGTCAATTCAATTCTTATTCACATCGTGCAAGTGCAAAAAGTAAACGTCACTAATTATAGGTTTTCGCTGACTAGTTTTTTTTCTAGCGAAATAAAGCCGAGGGGGGAGAATCAAGGAGGCACGCATGGACCTTACTACTGCACTACATTTTGCCTTCAACTCCATAAAACTTGATAACTACTAAAATTCAGAGCATGAAATATGAAATGAAATAATACTTCTTATATGAATTTTACGCTTACCACGTCCCTGTAGAGGACTGGACCATGCATTTTAGAGGTATAAAAACGCTTTTGAGTTATTGCTTTTCAGCGTTTTCTGCGAAAAAAACATATTATGGAGGGGTGAGCGAGTGAGGATTGAAGAAAATTGCTCATGCATTTTTATTTTTTATTGGGGAATTTTTGCGGTAGGGCATGAGCGAATTATATTGCTAGAAAAATAGATTTTTTTGGTGCAATAAACGTGACACGAGCAACCAGCAAACCAATTTAATACAATGCCGTCGTGGGATGACGAGTGATGATAATGAAGGAAAAATTTATACAGAATTACTTTACCATTTATTTTTCATTTCATTTCACGCTATTGTTCATTGTTTATATGAAGCTTGTGCCTACATTTTATTACCTTATTATTAATCGTGCAATTGGCCAAATCTATTTATTGCCAAATTTGCGGCTAGAAGCAACAAGTGTGTTAATTTATTCAAGGATAATTGCAGACTACACAAAATATATTTTATATTATTTAGCGATTAATTCTCAAATTCTCCAAACAAAGTACAATTGGGATTATTGGGATGCAAAATCATGAGCACCTGTTATCGGGGCTAAATAAGACGACATGGCATGATATTACAAAGCCCATGTGAAAGAAAAGATTAGCTGAACGAAATCTAGGTGTGAAAATCCACAAATGGAATTTATTATTTCATGCTGCGTTCTCCACTCTCCACGTTGTCTTTTAATTCATTTCGATGCACCATTCTTCTAATATCATACTGACACTGAACCGAAGTGAATTGTATGAAAGAAACAAGCTTTTAAGTACTTACAAACAATGCAATGCAAGCAAGCTTAAAGTTTAAAACTCGAAAGTGGAAACCCGTCCTTTTTTTTTTATTTTCGCACTTCTTATTTTTCTCTCGGGCATTGGCGTCTTCGCGTCATTCTCCTTGTCTCAAGGTGGACTTGCACATTTTCATTTCACTGATCCTCCTCAAAAAATACATATATTTCATGGAATGGTGAACTGAGCCAATAAACCGCGTATGTAAGTACGCTGCTCTGCTCAACATATTATTTCTCGATTTTCTATTTCATTCGCAATCGCATAGTATCAGTATCGCCATAATCCATGGTGTTATGCCATTCAACCTGATTTCCGCACTCGATCTTTCCATTTTTTCTTTGTCAGCCCAACTATGAAATGTGTGGGCACGGGCACAGGCAACATGTGAAATGCAGTGATTTTGTAAAGCATGAAAAATGTACCCAACATTATTTCGAAGTATTTAGGTACATATATCCTATCCCGTCATATCAAGACCAGGATCCCGGGTCCCAGGATGATAATACGCGGCTGGATCTTCTTGGTGCAAAAAAGTAAGTAAAGTGCGACGCAAAAAAAGAAGCTCTTTTATTAGATGTGAAAGCAATAGCAATACAATAGAATACAAAGCAAAAACTTTTTTCGCATCGCATCACTGTCAGTCGCAGTGGTGCAATTGAACTTTGCAAGGTCTGCTGTGGTGGTGAGGCAGATTTGCAGGAATGATAAACAACTCTTTTTTACTCCCCTCTCTCCTTTCTTTCTCGAGCGATACATCATCTGATTCTGATGCATTTCATTCTCATCCTCATCTGGCTTGGCTTCGGGAAGAGGTGGTTTTCAAAACGTATGGGATGACGCTGCTGCTGCTTACGACGACGCTGTGCTGGCTACGCTTACGCTTAATATGATTACCAATGTATCTTTTTTATCTTTCCCTTTGCTGTGGAAAGTGGAAACATAAATTATGCATTTTTCATAAGAAAGACGGATACAAATAAGCTTCAAAAATACATTTCAATTTTAAATTGCTCATGATTTTTAAAAAAAATAAATTCAGGAAAATTCATGCGAATACATAATATGGGACGAATCATTTGATAGGATTCATGGCATTGATTTGAAGGTTTTGAATTTATGTATGTTGTTACGCTTTGGCTGTCGCGTCGTTGGTATAACATAACATGACATAACGAGAGCTTGTAATTTGTAATCGAAAATGGTATGCCAAAGATATTTAAAATTGCTTTCTCGGTGTTGCGGTGTAATCAATGTTTCAGTTCTTGTGACTATTTTCCGTCGTTGGTATAACATAACATGACATAACGAGAGCTTGTAATTTGTAATCGAAAATACAATCGACATTTTTTCGCATACGCATTATAATTGCGACAATTTCTTTATTCCATTAATCCAAGACAATTATTACGTTAAAATAAAATTGTTCAACACAAAAAAAAACAGTTTCTTATGTAGGGATCACAATAGTAATCGGATGACAATTGACAAACATTATCTCTCTCTACCTATTCAACTTCAACTTATACGCAACAATTTTATATTGTACACATATAACAGTCGAACATTCCTCCAACGAAACATATATATACTTACACCAACAACGGAAAATAGTCACAAGAACTGAAACATTGATTACACCGCAACACCGAGAAAGCAATTTTAAATATCTTTGGCATACCATCATATCATATCATGCATCCATCATCCAGCATACATTTTTTTATCCTTTCATATTCGGCAAAACATTTAAGAAGCTATAAACACTAAACCCAACTCTGAGTTCAATAAAAATCACTTTCTTTTGTGCAATGCAAAGGTAAAATACGCTCAAGCACTTATTAAGAGGCGCTTAATAAATTAAACTAAAAAATAATTTAAACTCTTTCATACTATATTATGCTGCCATTGTGTTGTTTGTTGCAAAGGGTTGCAACTGTAGTTAGAATTAGTCTATAGTCTGGTGCTCGTTAATTAATTTTCCCTTTAAAAATACATCCTTAAAAACAAACTTTCACAAGAACTCTTCTTTTTTTTATGTATTGGAAGCTGCAGTTTACAAAGTCGGTCCACATATAATATATAAATATCTTTTATACCTGATACCCGGTGGCGAATACGGTAGGATATAGCGAGAGGCAACAACAAAAGGCAATATTGAAATACATATCTTCACACTTCAGTAGTAATAATATAATTATGCATTAATATATGTAGTCTATCATAAACGTTATGCTATTTTTCTCAAGTCACAACACCCATTTTCTGGCACTCATTCCACTTTGCTCATCTCAAAGGAAATTAATTTGAATACTTCATGATGTAATAACTTAAACATTCAAACGTAGATGAGTACCCACATACCCAAATAAGTAATTTATATGATTAGAGGATTTACAATCAATTGATTTTGAGTAACACATTTTCGATTCGGAATTTTGGCAGTCCTGCATACAAAGAACTTGACATAAATAATCTAAAGAATATATATACTTAGAACCTTGTTTTGCATTATTATGCGAAAGCCAGGAGAATTCTTTGACGAAGATACATTACATACTTAAATGTTTCACTAGCTCTTTTTATGCATCTTTTGAAAGCAGAAGCTAGGTAGGTACTACAACAACACGAAAACGAATCTGAATGTATCCAAATCTAAGCAAAGCCCAGAAACGATACCAATAATATATGATATCTAACCCTATCGATCTAATTAATGAGCATGAAGGGAGTACGTACGTACGAATGTGTACTTATAGCTTTCACAGATAAAGCCTACGGTCTACAATATTTTACTACGTAATGTAAGGTCATTTTGTGCTTACCTCTCCCTAAAAATTCGTCTAAATTGCTGTTTTGCTACTATGTATGTAGTAGTGCTAACTGCTTCCTTTTAATTTCAGTGCTACCACTTAAGTAATTTCTCTGCAAACATTTTTTTGACTGCATTCTTGCGATATTTTTTTCCACTCTCAATTTTTCAAATTTTTTGAGCTCTTTTGAAGGCCTCTTTTAATGACACAAAGACACGAGTACTTTTTTCCTAATTTTTTTCTCTTATTTAGAGTCTAGTTTAACTACATATAGTGAAATCATAATCAATTTAACTCAAGGAATACGACAATTTCATAGCTATCCATAATGCATAGAATTTTTTATACTGAATCACACAAAAATACAAATGACAATAGTTAACCAAAGCTTCACATCAACCTATTTTATGCACACTGCACCACCGCCGTAAATTAATCATAAACCATAGCCATAACCTTAATAGCTGTGGTGATTAGACGACTTAAAATACAAAGATTGGAAAGCACATTATGCAAAAGGAAACAAAAAGTAGCAACCCTTTTTCACGTTTACATCTTGTATCTATTACTTCTACCTAAGCTAACAGTAAGTGACCTGACCTGTTGTAGGTTTCACATTGTGGCACTAAAAATAGCATCGTTTCTTTTCTCTTTTATCAGAAGACAAGGGTCATTCGAGAGTATCATCATATCAATATTTCGTACATAACAACTACACACAAATTACATAACTTCTAAAATTATAGAGTGGGATATGGTTAATACTGATTCGCCGATAAAAACTCAAAAAAAATGTTGATTAGTATATTTTTTTGGAAGCGGCCGACTCTATCTCGACCGTCCAGTCCAGCTCGAACTCAGCCACCTTGTATTGTATTGTAATGAAGACAACCTATAATCCTACTACGTGAAGTGATTGTATTGCATACACGCATTTTTATTAGCACGATCTTCGAAAAAAATGAACAAAGCCTCCAAATACATAAATGGATGCGTTGCTATTTCTTTTTGACTTAATTCTAGAAAAAATTTACACTGTTTAAGTTTTATTTTTTTGTGGTAAGACAGACGAGGTGTGTTTTTGATGGTATAGACAAAGGACGGTGTAATCTGTATTCTCTTCTTATTTGCACAAATATTGCGATGATGTATCGTATTTATTTTACTAAGCTAGAGCTAGCCTGTTGCATTCTCTTTTCTTTAAAAATATTCCTCAACTACTACGTAGTACACACATCATATGTATATGCATGCACACTTGTAAAACGCTCTATTGTATTTTTTTGAAAAAATCCCTGATATTTAACACGTTTAAAAATGGCTGAGCACACTCAGGGATACCGTTTTATTTACGTTCCACTGAAATGAATTTTTGGAAGGAAATGAACAGCATTTTCACAAAAGGCAATGGCTTCGTCTTTTTCTTCAGAAGTAGTTAGGTAGGTAGGGGGAAAGGGAGAGTATCCCTAAACCAATAAAGCAATGTCAAGATATATAATAATTTAACAAAACAATTAAAGAAGTATACCCCTATCCGAATTATGCAATAAATATAATCGTCAGCAGACAGTAAGAAAAATGAAGTTACACATGACTTGAAATTAAGTTTTACGGGTACACAGGGATCACAATAATCAACATTTAAGCCAAAAATAAAGTTGGAAATTGAAGCTGAAACTTTCCATCCGGTCAAATTAGAAACACCACAAAAATCAAACTTCATTTTGACTCTCAGTAAGGCTGGTCGCCGATGACACAGGCGTAGGGGGCACAATTGCAGCTGAGCCTTCAGAACTTTCAGGAACTGAATCATCAGCAGAACTTTCCGATGTCGAGGCAGCAGAAAAAGCAGGAGTTTCGGCTGAAGAAGTTGCAGGGAACAGGTTCGGAACATCACTGAAATCGGCGAAACCCGTGTCTGGAGAGTTGAGAAATGACTGGTCAAATTTGGCCCAGTTATCATCTTGGGATGCTGTTGTCGTCGTATTGTTATCAGAAAAGTCAAAAGCGGCCCATGGATCGGCTGTGTTGACTTGGACGGATTCTTGACCTGCCCAAGGATTTGATATAAAACTAGAAGCGGAAAGGCTGGACTCTCCAAGTGAGTCGTTTCCCAGTGAGCCGTTCAGCGCAAGCTGTCCAAACATTTCTCCTTGTTCTTCGAGTTGCTTCAAGAAAATACTCGGATCTCTCCACTCTGAAAATGAAAAAGTTCTTGGTCAGTAAAATTAATAAATGTTGACTATTATTGACAGGTGTTGAGATTCAATTTCACAAAAACTCACGAAAATCATTATTTTCGCTTTCACCGGCCTGGTCTGAATCAAACGACAAACCATCCTCGTTTCTGTTGAATGCTGCATCCTCATCTTCATCTTCCGCTGAGTTTGAGCGATCAAGGCAGAACATTTCAAATATGGCCTTTGACTTTTCGTCGTCATACCTGTCAGTAGATCTAATGTCGTAAAAATCACGTTTAATAGCAGGGAAATAAGTGAAAATGCGTCAAACCCTTTTAAGTACACATACCCGTAGTTTGCACTAGTGGAAGGCTCAAAGAAGTCTGAATTATCGTTGTCGGAACCAAGGCCAAGGCCGGAGCTCTGCAATAAATTGAGAAACAATTTTACTTAATACATTCAACAAGTAGTACACGTCATCTGAATCGCGATAGCAACATGAAACACTAACCTCTTCCCACGTAACACCAGGATCTGATTCGTAGTTGTGCTGATTACTTGCCATGGTAACTCCTGCAGTTGGTAGAGCTGCACCAGCCTGAAACGATTTAGTAAAAATTCATTCTTATCCACCATTATTCACCTCGAAACATATTAAGGACCAGAATGGATTTTACTATTTTACCAAAAGCTGCGACGCCTTGTCATTGTACTCCTTCCATTTTCCGTCATAGAAATCCTTAAAAGCAGCTCTGACTTCAGGTTTTGCCTGGTCCAACTCCGGTAAAATAGTCTTTATGGTTTCGTTTGATTCTAAGCTGTCATTTAGTGCCGCAGCCATTTTCGCCAAATGACCAAAGTAGCCAGCCCTACAAGCGCAAATGATGACCATGTACAATTAATATCAGCCTCTAAATTATTAAAACTGTTACATGATACAGTTAGAGTGAACTAACTTACTTCAATTCTTCGTTAGCAAATGCTTCCATAAGCTTTTCAGGAAAAGCATAATCTATAAATAACTAAATGAAAAAAACACAAAGACAGCTCTCAACAAAAATTCTTACAATTCTAGTTTCACGTTGTTGTTAAGTTCTGAATTATTATGAAGCTTACAAATGAGGCGCAGTTACTCGAGCGAGTAAATTTCGACATTTGGATCACAATTTGACACACGAAATGGTGAAGGAAATTATTCCATGGATGATCCCAGAAAAGGTCCTGAAATGAAGGTAAGCAATGATTTAAATAATATGTATAATTTACAGACACTAACAGTAAGTCAGTTGATTAAAACATCATGGACGAACCAATGTCTTTCGGAGAACACCACTATTTATCAAGGTATCGTTTATCTCGACATCATGCAAAGTAATTATGTGAGCAATAAATTTCACAATGGCAAGTCTTTCCATTCCCAATGGCTCGCTTAAAACTCCATTAGATAAGGACATTGTTCGTCTTTCTCCAAGAGGGCTTTGTAGAAATCGGAGCAATGTGCTCATCTTTTCCAATAATGTGGCTCGAATTGGAGCTGGTATGCTGATATCTTCGTTCGTTTCATACATCAAGTCCACTTTCCTAAAAATGAAATAAATGGAGCATTAGACTCAAAATAAATGTCAAAGGGATTGATGCCGAAGGCCATCGCGAATTAAACGAATCAGATACTATCTAGCAATTGGTCTACGATCATTGAAACCTCCAGAGACCCAAGAGGGTATACATCATTTTCATTCGTAGTACAATAAATATTTTTTTAAAACAGTGAAAGAAACACACGTACATATTTTGCTTCCCTGGTTTTTTGGCAACTCCCAACAAGGCTAGTACCATTTCTAGTCCGAATACAATAGAGCTCTGACTAAGAGTATCATCACCGAATATAACATCCAACAGCCTTTCAAAGGTAGCATGACTGTAAAGCAAAAGCGTTAAACTTGATTAACCTTACCTCTTTAAGGCAACAAGGAAGGGTTCATTATCAATACGGTCTTGACTCGGGGAAGACGTTTCATCTTGCAAGGCAAAAAGAAGATCTCCAACTAACCGGCATATATTCATATGAGCTTCCTTAGTATGCAGTCTACCCATACTGTTCACTAGTTTCATTATGAAGTTTTCCCTTCTCTCCAACCACTGCTCAAAAGAAAACCAACGAACAATCATACAATTTCCAACCACCACCGACTTTGTTAAACACATGAATAATTTGAATAATAATAAATATTTCTCACTTCATATAAGCTAGTGCGCATCTCTTGGCCTTCGACGTTCATCACTAGCTTGTGAAAGAAATCACAGACAGAGGAGGTTTCCACATGTTTCATCAGCCAATCCAAAAGATTTTGCTCCGATTGCAGGTAGCCCATTACTTGAATGAGATTCAATTGATACGAGTACCAGTTCTAAACCATGCAGAAACAAAGCAAATATAATTTAGTCTAAACAAGTCTCGAATGTCGCGACACATACCATATAACACGGATGCATTTTTTCGGTCGCAAGCTTGGGAGTCTAAGATTTTAATTTTTTTGACCTGGCAACCGTCAGTAAGCGCTCCACTGGTGAAAGTATTAACGCGATTTCTACTGTCCCTATTTTTTTCTTTCGTTTTT
>JAHZNI010002325.1:0-11700 GCA_027744415.1 Seira ritae | reverse complement strand
GGTTAAAAGAAAATGGGAGTTTTTTTCGGGGAGCACGAAATCATCATGAGCAACATCATGGAACGCATGGTACGGTTGGTTAAACGTCGGCCTATGGCTATTTTTTCTAACTGCCGGATACGCTTCATCCGCCACCATTTTCATCGTCATCATCATCAAAATCAGCGGCGGTCGGTGGTTTATTTTTCTCCAGTGTAAATGGTAGTAGTGTACCTATGCCAAACAGGGAGTATTAGCGTTTTCCCTTGCATGACGGGGCCATCAGTCAGTCAAAGAATGGGAAAAGCAGTCTTAGTGATCCGTCCTCATCATCATTTTCACTCACAACTCACTTCAAATTTCTTCCCTTACTGACCGACCAACCATATTATCCATCCTTTTGGATGTGCTGCTGCTGCCGTGCTGCCTACTCTCGTTTACCACTTATTTTTTACCTTTTCGCTGGTGGATTCGATTGGCATTAAGAGCTACTACCCTCTTCCTATCCAATTTTGGCGACCGAGACGACTAGTAGTCCTGGTTCTAGTAGATTTGGCATACTTGAGTGGACTGGACGAAAATACTCGTTCTTTCTTTGACTGAATACGTACTCAATCTTAAATGTCAGCGAACGACAACGCATCATCGTCATCATCAAGCGTCATTATCTCGAATCTTGAGGCTATTACTGTGTACCGTACCGGAATAATGTGGTCCCTCTAGCAAGAACTAATCCTGCATACCTAGTCAAAAACATGAAAACATACATATATCTTGTCTTGTGGTATAATTATAAGAATTTTCGACGAATGCTCATGCACAATGTTATAATAAGTATACAACTTAAATGAAATGTGTATCTTTTGAAAATTGCATGTCATTTTACGAATTTGTTAGGATATTCTAACAGAAGCAGCACAGGCTACGAGGAAATAAAATATTCCAGTTGCTGCATCTAAAGGTAGTACTGTACATCCACAGAGTGCGGTTAACTTCAGCATTGTAACGTAATAGGTGATCTTTTCAGTGATACATATAGCATGTCATATCAAAAGGGAAAGATAAAAGGAATTTCGCAAACAATTTTATTTTAACAGAATAAAAACTTTATCGCATGTAATTCTACTACCCAAAAATTGTTCGTAGTTTAGAGACCTCTGGAGAATATTTCAACTTATTACTGCTCCGTTACATTGTTTAAGTAAATATCAAACAGTCATTGAGTTCTTCATGTTCGTGACATAAGCTCTCGTGTACTAACTCACAGTCATGAATAATCCTAAAAAGAAATTGGGATGAGCTTCCGTGTCCGTGTATAAATTTTGCGGGTTTTTGTGCCAAGGCCAAGTTGTCGTAGGTAAACCTACATAGATCCAAAACTACATAGCTTGCATGTTGTAATTTTTCAGTCTCTTTGATTCCTTGGAAAAAGTTATCTTGCGAACAACTCAAAAACAATTTGTTTGTTCAATTTACCCTTCACAAATGCAGTAGAATAGGCAATAGGCAAAACTTCGCGAGGCCATAGGAAACAATAGACTTGTATGGCATTCCAAACGAAGGAAAAATTTATTTACTTTTGAATGGTCTTATTTTCTTGATTTGATGGTAATGTTGAATAGGTACGTTAATTTTGATTGTTCATCCCATTCACATCCGGAGAATTTCTTTAGTAAAGGAAAAGATGAAAAAGGAAATACATATTCCCTAAGCAAAGTGCCTTGAGAATAACAAAATACTATGTATTTGTGTATGTGTGTAGATAGTATTAGTACAGTATATTTGCTACATATTACATACTATATTGCATTTCAGTTATGTTCCTGCTTTCTCTTAAAGAAAGTCGCTTCATATGGGTTCATCCATGTTCTATACCGGCACGATCTCCATTCCAGGATACTTGGGTACACTCATCTAAAAAATTAATAAAATGTAGTACCAAAAGTCTACAATAATTTCGATAGACACAAACTCCCTCCCAAGACGAAGCAGGCTAGACCACGGTCGAAAGAAGCTGTAATCATGGTACGTGATATCCGCTGAAGAAAAAGCTAACATTTTTCTCCTCTACGTATGCTTTTGGTTCTGTCTTGGCGGAAAATAAACAAGCATTAGGGTAGGCAGAACGATGATGGCGGTGGTGGTGGGATACACCAGAATTTATTTTTTGGACGAATGCATGTAATGGCAGATGGTGGACCTGATTTATCTTCGAAAAAGGGCAAAAGCGTATGTAGGTACATATATATCCGTTCGTAGTAGGTCCATTTCAAGACGGGACACTACTTTCATGTAATCTCATGTAATGTTGTTGTCCTCGTCGATTACACTGTGACTTGGACTGTCAGAGAAAGTAAATGAGGGAGCATTAGTTCACGTATAAACGTATTTCTAGAGTGAACTACTGACCTTCTTTCAGTTGATTTGTATTAATACTGTGTTTTAATCTTCCGAGAATTTTTCTCCCGTAAGAAATGGTGACATGCTATCTGAAATACTTTGGGATAGCAAACCGATGTTCGAGTGAACCATTTTAAAGGCAAACTTGGTTTTGACGCTTTCATTGCCTTCAGGTAAAGGCTTGCTTGTCTCTTGTTGGTCGAAAGGCTTAGCTAGCTTCACATGGGTCTATCAGCCTTGTATAGTCACAAATATTTAAGGCTTAACATTTTATTCTACAAAATATCTGACAGACGCAGAAGGGGAAGCACATAAATTATCGGGAATAACTTTACATAATATGCAGGCGGGGAGTGGGGCGAATAGCACGATTTTTGCAAAATCGGATGATTTATTGCCGCCAACTTTCGAGTTTACGGCTACACAGCAGCGATTTGTCTTTCAATGGGTTTAAACATACTTTCTAAAGCTCGTTTTTGCCAACAGATGCATCCCTTTCACATTTAAATAGATGATGCTTTCAAAGCTTTATTCACAACTTGTAGGCACATACAGAAATGGAACAAGCCTTGAGCTATTCCATTCCGCCTGGTCATCCGGTAACTGTTTGGTATGAATATCAGAAAGAAACACATTCTTTCTGTTCCAGCCGTCGGTCGGTAGGTCGGTCGTCGTCGTCGCATCTTTCATCTTTCTCTATTTTTAGAGTAAAAAATTGACGCCTCACGCATACAATACTGTAGCATCAGCCGGACACAATACATTTTATGTTTTGAAAAGTGCCCTGGAACCAAAAGCTTCCATGAAATTTATGATTCCTTTCTGGTATCAGTCAAAGAATGAACCAATAATAATGTTGGAACAGGAAAAGAGACCATTTTACGCGGGAAATCCTCATATTTTATCCGGTGACAAGCGGATTTATGCTCAAGCTACCTACAGAAATATAAAAAGCTTCGTGTTGGACATTCCTGTTTCAAAACCTTGCAAAATTTACATTGTGCTTTGGTCAGCCCAAAGGCCATTCTTTGGTTAGATAGACGATTTATTCATGTACTTGTAATATATTCAGCATGTAATCCTTCAAATCTATTTTAAAAAGCTAAGGCAAGCAAATCTGCATAATGATGCGTGTAAACTAGACGGAAATGATTTTTTCCGAATTCAATTTTATTTATGTCCTTCTTGATCTTGAACACAAAATACGTATCATATTTATTATATACATACACATCATGAACATTAATATAGGTATATAAATTATATTTATTATATTTTAGTTATGTGATAGAAGATCGCGAATATTAAGTCAAGTGAGAGATCAAACGTTCATCTCAGGAAATGGCAGAGAAACTTTTGGATCATAATAGTAAGCAATACAAATCAAACAAATTCCTGTCTTGAACCAATGTACATAAGCGGAAACCCGGAAACGTCTCTTGTCTCTTCCTTGATATTAATTACCTGAAATGCGATTAGAAGGAATGTTTTTGGTCTGCAACACTGATATTCTTGTCAAAAACAATATTTTTGTGGGGAATGTAAAAAGTGAAAGGGAAAGTGCATCTGAAACGAGGAAAACATGGAAAGGAATTTCGAGAAAGGATAAACAGGCTCACACCGCATCGCAGTAATTGCAGTTTGGGATATTCGGGAAAAGCAATAAATTAGGTATTAGTGTGTCTCTCCAATCTATTTTCCCTTTCCTCGTCTCGAAATAGATGATGTGATTCATAGAATTGTGTTGTAAGTTTTCCCCTGCGTATGTCTTTGGATGCGAGTAATGATTTGTCTTTGGATTTTGCTTTTGTGCACGGTAATGATCATATACACGTTGGTATTATGAGAAACGCCGATTCCAGTGACATGTGGGATTACATTGTTTAGTGATGCTCTGCTCTGACGACTCGCATATTATAAAAAGCATTGGTAAGTAAAATGTTCTTATTTCATAAAATTACGAAGTTTCCTGTCATATCTGTTGGAATGCATGAGAGTAAGTTTGCGTGCTACGATTTGAAATCCTGAAAATATAGGTATTATGATTTTTTTTGATGTAATGTTGAGCAAACGAAAAACACATAGAGCTATTGATCCGAAGCGAAAAGCAATCATCATGTTTGAGCTTCAGCTTTTACCTCCGCACTTGATTTGTCAAGTGCGTACAGATGATCATGTTCTCTTGTAGTGACACAACGCAAATTTGTGAATGATGAAAAATCCTACGACAACTTTCCGGGGAAAGCGAAATTGCAAGGGAAAAGATAGCGAATGAATGCATTCATCCCAGAAATAACATTGAAACAGACATTAGCAATAACAAATGCTTTATTTATTCAAAGGATAAATTCAAGCTTTCATGTGAGCAAACAAGTGCTATTTGTTTCCAATTGAAATGCGAAGAAGGGAATCTGTTTGGATTGTGATCATGCCTCAAAGTCGTTTTCTAAGTAAAAATGAGTAAGACCGCATCACAAAAGTCTTAGGTTGCTCTTGAATAATGTGGGCGATGTAATGTGTGGTGCATGTGTGCTTGGAGAAAAGCCGAAACGGTGCGTATGATCGCTTTTTAGGTTTCACTGAACTTTCTCGTGAGCAATATTATTCACGAAAAGCTATCTGTAGTCCTCTCTTTTGAGAACTTCTGATGCACAAAACTTTTCCATACATGTGAGTTCAAGCGGGGAAAAGGGACCCCGAGGAGAAAGCTAGCACATCCTTAGTAAAGTGGCTGATGATAAAAACCGGATAATTTTTCAAGCCGACAGGAGACAGAGCGAAGAAACAAACGCAAGTTACAGATCCGATCTGTCTAGTCTGAAAAAAGAGAGAAAAGAAGCCCGAAAGAGAAACCGGATAAAAACAAAGTTATAGTTTTCAAGCTATCCTTTTCAATAAAATGGCCATGGCTTTTCTCACTATTTCCTGAGAACATTTTGGGTGGCATTGTTTTAAAAGGCTTCACTCCTGTATGAAAGTCAATTTTGCTTCAAAGATTCCCGGTATCTTTTGTTAATCTCCGCAGACCCATTCCATAAAGAGACCCGATTATTATTCGGATGATGTACGCATACGCATAGGGAGGCGGGTTGCAGCAATGCAGCATTCGCAGTTTTTGTCTAGCTTGGACAAAAACATTTCATTTGAGCAAAAAGAAAAGCAAGTTATGTATCTCATTCATAAACCATGCAGGTACGTGGGATTCCTCTGAAACTGAATGCTTTCATCCAAAGAGAAAAATGCAGCGCGTAGTTCAGAAGTAAAAGTTCGCTTGCTAAACATAAAGTTCAGCCAATGGAATGGCGCCGCGTCGGGTATATGAAAGATGTACATAACCTTTATGTCAGGGAAAGCAGATTTTTTCTGCTTACATAAGTAAGACGAATGATGATATCCACCTGGAAATGGGAAATATTTCTTTACCTGTCATCCATCCTCGAAAATTCTGTTTACTCGAATGAGCACAAGGAGTGCATTCGGAAATCCTGTTTAGGAAAAGATAAAATATTAGAAGACATTATGAACTCAAGTATAGAGATGATGATCACATTGACGGCACTATCCATAAAAGATGGTGCCGTAGGAAGCCTGGTGCAAGTACCGAAGTTGGTTGTTGAGATACAATGTCTGAGCTTCCCAATATAGTGGCTGTTTTCCCAATAGGATATACATCAGGTTCAGTGTCATCAAAAATCTCCTACGTTGCATCCATAACACCGCTACGCCGTGTTGTATTCATCTTTCAAAGTGACAACTCCAAAGACACACTTATCCGCAGGGGAAAGAAAAGGAGAGGGACTAAAGATCATAAACGGGCTGTCACCTAGTGTGAACGATGCTGACTTTAAGTGAACGATTGCGATGGAGCGAATGAGAAAAAGTAAACAGCATCAGTTTATCTCCACTTCCTCCCCTTTTCTAAATGTCACTAAGATTTTTGAGTGATGTAAAATATGAAGTTAATTTAGTAAATCTGTGTGCACGGCCATATATTTTATCTTGTTTCCGAAAGTAATAAAGTGAAGGTATGTAAAGAGCATGTATGCGTGTGAAATTGATTTAATAAAATAGATAAACATTTATTACCCAGCATGTCGTCGAAACTGATGAATCTGGCTCATCTGAAAATTATGCATATTAGAAAGGTGATTTTTCACGTGAAATGATCTGATGAATAAAAAGGTTACTTTAGGAAATACCGTCAATATATCTAACATACTAGACCATTTTCAAACGATTCGTAAATGAATATAAGAAGCGATATTATAATGATAAAAATCAGTCTTCCTCTCATCGTCATCTTATAACTATGCTTGTCACAACAAGATTCATGCTTGAGCTGTTTCATCAAACTTGTTCATTATATTTCTAACGATGACTAAAGATCAAATCCAACTCAGTTTTGGAGTACCAAATAACATTGTTGTCGATTCCGTAGACATAGGTATCAATACAATGTGTTAGCTAGCAAGACTTGACAATAGTCTATAGTATTGTTGAAGATATCAAATCACATCTTTCCACCACTCCTGCTTTGACTTGAATATTCTGATGAGTAAATCAAGTCAATTTTCATATAAAACTTGGAGTGAAGCAATTTTATTATTATTTGTTGTCACATGTGATGCGATATGAGATGCATCATGTCATTTTTTAAATCATGCGTAAATGATTGTTTTTTACATATGGTTGGTCATGAAGCGTTACGTAATAACACTACAACCTTCAAGTTTAAATGGACCAGGATTTATTACAGAGATCTTCTCAGTTTTCGTCATCACTCTGGATGCATGCATGAATGCATTATGATTTCCTCGCTGGAAAGGAGAATAATATGAGTGAGGAGATCACAAGTGATGTTATCTACTGGATACCCTCCATCTTCATATGAGGATCTACTTAGGCTCAGGATCATTATGAAAATTGTACGGGTTATTTCCTCCACTCCGACATAAAAAAAGTTTGGAGGAGCTGTATAATATCGTAATGACTTCTACATCATATATTATACCTTGTATATATTCAAGATACATCTCTTGAAAAATGATGAAATCCCATCTCCACTCGACACATAAAACGGAATCTCTCTGCGTCGAGGAGAGTCATAGTTATGTACAACCCTAAAGTCTCTTCACTAGCTACTGTTGCATAAAACCGTTGCGTTGTTGAGAGCACCACTTGAGCTCAGTTCAAGCTTCCCTACTGCATCACAGTCACAGATTGCACTGACAGTAATTAACACTTCGCCCGTGAAAAAAACCTAGGGTAAGCAGATGAAAAGTATGGAAAGCTCTGATGTAATTTATATGATGGCCATACTCATTTGCTCTTGGCATGTCATTTCCATGATGGTTCATGATATGCCTGTCTCCAACTTTTTTTATCCTCTTCATAGGAAGACTGAAGATGGGGAAGAAAATCTCTTGACTTGCTACATTCTTATTATTATTATTTTATCACATGGAGAAAATGAAGATAATTTTTAGATCTTATCGAGAGAATACAATATAAGAAGCTTGCGTGCACGAAGGAGGACTGGGACAAGGCAAGCAAGACTATTACACCCCTAAGGTCTTCATGGTGAATAATGAAATTGGTGGAGTAAACGTTCATACCGTTAAAAGCTTTGCTTTCCTTGATTTTTTTACTCTGGAGTCTGGAGCTCATAAAGTTCTGGTCTACTGAAGAGCAAGTGAGGCCAAGTTTGCTCGTAGTATCTTCGGGTCAATTTGTGAGGGATTGACAATATTGCATGGTCCTTGCATCAGCATCGTACAAGGACCGTTCGTTCCGCCACAGTTGCAATGTCAAGGCCAGTAAAAAAAAGTATTTCGTTTTGCTCATGTAGACTTTCTTTGGCAACGACTCGAAGTCTTTGACTATGTTGAGCTAGGATGCTAGGAACAACATAAAATATTTGTGTTTGGCATTGTGATGCAATGTTTGCCATATCACGGAGCATGAAAGCGGTAAAAGGAAGGTAATATATAACATTAGGTAGCGTTGAATGAAGCTCGTGGTTCTCCTGAAATTCCATACATTTTCTACTGGAGTGCGAAGTTCATGTTGAATTTAAAGAGAAACGGTATTATTTTCTGCGGGACTAGACATGTAGAAAATGCCTTTTGAGAAAATAAAATGTTCTCTCCCGACGATCATTACTTGTTCCACTGAGACAGGATATAATCCCACGACTGATTGCGTATATTTAGAGAAAATTGGATGCGTAACTATGATTTGAGTGTCTGCAGCTCTTTTTTCCCTGCGTCGTCTCTCACTCAAAGTGTTTCGCTAGGTGAAGAGAAGGTATATGGACTGGACTTTAAGCCGACAAGATTATTATTGGCGGAGAAGGGAAAAGCAAAGCAGTAGCATCAGCATCAATGTTTAGACAGGCACCACTTGGCTCCTCGTTACGAATAAAAAAGTGATAGGCACAAAGTGCGTATGCACATTGACTTCATAAACATGTTTAAATAAGTCGGAAAATGGATTGGAGGATGTAGGAAAAACAAAGAAAGGAGATTCTGACAATCAAGCCATTCCCGACGAGCTAGTTTTATTTTGTGGAATCAGATGAGTTGAAAAATGAAGACTTGCTTCAGCCCTGCCATTATTTCTCCTTACTGATTGCTGGATTCCTCTTAAGTGCGTTTGTAGACACGCACCACTACGCACTATTGAGCAGCAGCTTTTTTTCTCCAGTGAGATGAACTGCTGACATGACTATTTTATTCCTTTCTTGTTTCAACTGGTGCATGCATCTGGTAGGCTTGAGCTAGGAACTCATGTCATTCGAGGGTTTTACGTGAGCTTTGGTGTATCATTAGCATTTCCCCTTTGTTTTTTGCTCTCCTTAAAAATGATCTATTAGCTGCAAATTGCAGGGGTAATTTTTTGGTCTGGTCTGGTCTGGCTACCGACCGGCCCAAATTATAGGCTTATGGGTCAATCAATGAATCACACCATGAGAAGCCAAATTAGTGTTAATTTGACTTAATAGAAATGCGCCAGGAAACGTGAAGCAGTAAGCAATAACATCTTTAACATCTTTATGGAAGGAGACTTTAAATCAAACGGAAACGCTATAATATGTATTATGCAAATAAGAATGTTAATTTTTGACTTCACGGCATGCAACCTTCATATCGTAAATCTCTCCGGTAAAATTAGCTTCGATTATTAAATTAATTAAAAGTATTTTGACATGAACTTTGTTACTTTTCCGTGTAAAAATATTCAAGAGCAGCTGCTAGAGTGTCTTAATCTCATCATGTGTCATACAGACAAAGAATGCCTTCCCAAGTAAATTAAAAAGGCGAATCTAGAAGAAAGGATCTTCGGTAACCTTTGCAAATAAGACCAGTTTAGTAATGGACTCCGTATTTCATGTTACATTATCTTATTAAAGCAAGACCCTTCAAGTTCACAATATATACTTTTCCTTTAATTACATACCGGTTAGCTGACGCTGCTTTATTCAATTATAAAAGATGTGAGTTAAAGACCTTACTGTACCTACAAGAGACACATCTGGCTTGACTTTGCTCAAAAGAAGAACCGGCAAATCTGTTCCTGTTCCAGTCGCGTTCATTCCAGAAATTGATATTGCATTATCATCTTGGTGGTGAAGATGCTCGTTACGTACCAAACCACGCCACATAACTTTATTTACAGTAAGCTTACACTACAATGCATTCCAGCCAAACGCAAACTGAACAACTTGTAAGTAAATTCTTCGAGATAGAATTAATTCTGGTGCTTTGTGAGCTAATCCCATTTCATGGCGAACTTTACCAAGAAAGAAAGTAAAGAACAGCCGACATGAAAGAATCTCAAGTGACAAGCCAGAAGAAGGTTGAGCGCACTACACCAATATTGCATTGAGTGCATCTCCTTTGTTATTAACTTTTATCTCTGTGAGAGCTTTAATATTAGCAACTTTGTTGACAATCAAGTCATTCCTGGGCTAGTCTAGCTAGCGAGGCGTTTTAGAATTAGTGTACTTTTTCATATAAAGCAGGAAACACGTCGCTAATTCAAGTTTAAATTGAATAAACAATTAAAAATAAACTGACGTACGTTGCATTTCGAATTNAATAAACAATTAAAAATAAACTGACGTACGTTGCATTTCGAATTTGAAAAATTCGAGTCTGGAAAACGAATAATAAAACACGCAAGAAATAATCTCTGCTTTGTAAAACAAATGAATTTTTGATTTTCGTCGCACAAAGCTAAGTTTTTGGTTTTTAAAATCTTTGTCTGAGGTTGAATTTTCCTCAGAAACTGAAGTTTTTCTCATTAAAAACTCATAACATTGCTCTCATTAGAGTAAATATCAAATGGCAAAGCCAAGTTGTATGTATGCTAAGCGCAAACTGACTTCTCGTTTAAGTCTACAAAACACTTCATTAAAAAGTGGAAACGCGACGTTTTCCCTTCAATTTAAATAGCGCGTGCCGTGAGTGTTGGAGTTCTACTTGAAAATAAAGGAAAGGGGAAAAACAAATGAAAATAACTTTATTTTGATTCGTTATGCCTCAATTTAACAAAAATACAAAGTGCACTCACTTGCTAAAGTTTGAAAGAGATTTCGCTGGGGACAGAGAAGAAAATAATTTACTAATGAAGATTCTTCATCATTGTCACCCTGATGATCCCTTTTCGAACTACACAATTTACGATAGCAAATGCATACGAGCCACGCTACATCAAGCATTCCATCATGTTGATCCGTCTGTCGTGTGACAGGGAAGAAAGGAAGGAGACAATTATTTAACTTTAAATGGGCAAGTGAAAACGTGGTGGGGAAAGGAACCGTCTTCGCTAGTTTGGGATGTGAGAAGTGTCGGGGCAAAAGTGGGAGTATATTGTATTAATGCGTTTTTTTCTTTTTGAATGCAGCTAATGTGAAACTACGAAAAGAAAGTACGTGGGATGTGTCAGAAAAAGCCTTTAAGAAAGTTTTATGGCAAAAAATCATCATGAATTATGTTGAAGAAGTTTGAAAAGTGAATGAGAGTTTGAGAGGAGTTTCTTCAAGTGAAAAGAAAAGAGGATGAATGAAATGATACGCATTTGAAAATCGAGAGGAATTAGTGAGAAGAAGAATGGACCTAAAAAAAGTCTTCATCATCTTCGTTTTCCATCTCAGGATATGAGATTCCATTCTCAAGTGGGATGTACTTCACAACAAAAGACAGTCTTTCTTAAAAAGGAATAAAGTCTTTCTCTTGCTTGCTGCATTTCTCCTTACAATAATAAGAAGAAGTGGATGCTCTATTATTATGGAAGAAAATTTAGGAGAAGAATATACTA
>JAHZNI010002323.1:0-13923 GCA_027744415.1 Seira ritae | reverse complement strand
CACCACCAGAAGGAGGAATCACTGCTGCTGGAGGTACAGCCACAGAACTGCCATGCCTGAATGGTGGAAACCCCCGAAAATGCCGTTGTTGTTGTTCGATAAATTCTTCCGACGATGCTAATTGCTGTTTCATTTCCGGAATGGATTGTGGTAGTTGTTGCTGACTAATTAAATCACTAATTGTCATGAGGGATGACTGGGAGTATGGTGCCAACGGAAATGTATCCATTGTTATTCAAATTAAAATCACTGTATTTATAAACGTATGTAAGTATAAAAAGGAGAACGATTGGGGCAAACTGAACCTTCCACAAACAACAATCTCTGCACTCGCTTAACTTGGTCAAAAGTCAACATTAATGATGACACCACTAATCGCTTCAACTTTATTCTTGTTTTTGTTCCCAAGAAAAAAAGACTTGTCCCTTTTCATCTCTTTTGATTTACAGTTTAACCATAAAGCTTCTTGAATACTCAAACGGGAGAGAGTAGGAGAGAAAAAAACTTAATCGTTCTCAATTCACTTTCTTTCTACTGGAGAAAATAATACGAACACGAGCACCTACTTAAAATAACATGGACAGAACGTGCATACGTACCATTCACTATTTTCATGGAGAATAGAGAGCTTTCCATTCCATTCAGCGCAGCTCACTTTCAGCCAGCTTAGAGCTCAAACTCAACTTTTTTCTCTCCCCCCGAAAAATTGCTTGAATACACAAGCCAAGAAAATCCTTCAGCATTTATTTTTGGGACGGCTTCTGGAACCACAACCCACCAATTAGAGCTTGCTTTCCTTTGTAAGGCAAATAGAACTTGGTTCGTTACGTTGGTGAGCGAGCCAACTTTTCCGCTGACATGTATCTTTTATCGTTATTGTTATTACAAACATTCCCATCCCATCCTCGTCCCATGTATCTAAGGTCGGATGAAAATTGCTCCAAAAGTGTATGGGAATAAGGTTGAAAAGTATATACGTGTACTGTGTACTATGTTCGGGGTTAAGAAGTGCTGTCACGAAAGTTGGCTTTCATTTCATTTACGTTTACACTTTCACTGCCTCTTCCACTCTTATTCATGGACTTGTAAGACATTAAAGGGGCTTAGGCTCGGGAAGATCTATATCTTTCAGCTTCATCATACTAATAGCCGGATCCGGATGCATGACGCGACGTTCTCTCAGATTTGCCGAGGGAATCTCCAACGCACAGTTTACTCAATAAACTGTAGGAGAAATGCGGTTAGGATATAATGATGAGATGATATTATGATATTGTACACTTTATTGAAGTGTTTCTTCCCTTCCTTTTTTTTGCCTCAAAAACTTGTGTAGGAACGCCCTTCCTCTGTCTTGTTCTCACTTGATAAAGCCTTCTGAAAGAGGATTCTTTTACTTCCTTCTGGATAAAAAAAACTTTCTCCTTGCTAGTTACCCCCTCTCCTTAAGCAATAATGGTGAGTTTGTATTTTTTTGTCAAGTTTTACCCTGCTTAATTCAATATTCGCCACGCTCATTCTTATTCCCTCGCCACAACAGCATAATTAGCGAGATTAAAGGATCTTATCTCTTCATCACAACCACAGCCTCAACCACACCACAATCTTTATTCAGTATTTTGTGGTTTTTATATGATATACTTATTTCTTATCGTTCCTGAACTCATCGGTCCTTTTAATATAAATAGATGTATTACTTCACGCTACGTAAAACACACAAATGAATGTTTATTCGAGCATGAAGAAGTCACTGCACATTCATTGGTAAACACTACACGTACAAGCTCTCTACTTAATTCAGTTTTTTCCGTCCCGAGTTTTCAGAAAATCACTTTATTAAATTAAGCTGCTCTAAACGATGCCCATTTCGGTAAGATTACTTTGTGTCGTGATGAAAGCAACTTATAAAACTCTGATTTCTCCGCAAACTTTCCAATGAAAAATAAAATTTCAAATGGAAGGAAGACGACTGACTGCTTCACTCAAGTTATCATGGACATTGCCTCCAAAAGACTGTTTCGTTTTGAATTGGATTTCCGATGGTTTTATACCAAGACGAAAGCAAATGACTGAAGGTAAATGCAAGGGACATTTTATATAGAAACAAGTGCATCTCGCCCCGCTCTTGAAAAGACAAAGGACATGCCCAGATGTTTGTAAAGGGACAGCTGCCTGGTTTAGTTAAGTTTATATAACTTGGCTGAATAAATGACAGGGTCAAAGCAATCGAGCATTTGGTTGCGGATGAACTTAAAGAGAAAAAACATTTTATTTAGCTTGTATGTCTGCAGAGTAGGTTATTTAAAAGTAATTTACGATTCTATTCACAACTCACAATCTGGAAAAGGAACACTTGTCGCAATATTGCGCAAGTGAAAAACACACCCTCAAGATATTTTTTATGGGTTGAGTTGGTTTGTCATGAGATTGGCAGGAGCTCATTTCACAAAATAATTTTGCCTGGTAATCATAGAAAGCAATGGAATTAAGGATCCATATGCCATTCTTGAGACACACATGTTGCCTCAAACAGGGATATAATATGTATGAAAATAATGCAGTGGAGCTTTTTTGTTTTGATTTTGATTGGGAAGAAGACCGTATGGCACTTGCCATAATTCTCTGTTTGTATGGCCATGGCCTAAGCGAAAAAAAACCTGACCAACTGTTCCAAGGGACTCATCTAAATCCAATGAAAAGCTCACCAGACTGCTATGGTTAACAAGTGTGAAAGAGCTTTTCATCCCATTCGATTCCTTTCTGAAATTATGGCACAAAAATGGAAGGATAAAAAACGGGGATCCCTATGGAGAATGTATCATATTGTTATGGAGTGGAGAAGGTGAGCTTTTCGGGATCCCTTTTGAAATTAAGTAAATGATGATGATGGAGCTGGAAGGCAAAACAGGATCATAATGCCATATGGCTCTCTCATCATTGTACCTCATATGTATGAACCCCGATTTCTCAAATGAAAAGCCTTTTGGATTGATTCAAACGGGACATTCTATAGCGATGATTTTGTTTGTGAACGAAAGATAGATTTGGTATGAAGTAAAATAAAGGAGTTGGTTGATTAGGAAAATGGATGAGCTATTGACAATGCTGTTATGACAACAAACAGAGAAAGTGACTATTAGAAAGTGAGTTCAGTACATCTGTGGTGTCCAAGAGAGAATGAAATTGCGTAGAACATAGAATGGAAGCATAGCATGTTTAGCTTCTGCTAATGATGATGATGACTAGTTAGTCTAATTTCTAATCTAATCAACATTTTCTTCTTTACGGAAAACTTCTTCAACTTCTTTTTCCCTCGATGATAAAGTATTTAGATTTTTTAGCTCAAAATACAAGACCAAACCAAGACAACTACTGTACAGCCGTACAGCTAAAACTTCGCAATATTTTGAGATGCAGTTTTCAAAAAATATTTCGCGTCATTTAAAGAATTACTGGAACTGCAGAAAGATTGCTAAAACATGACAAAATGGTTGTAATTTACTTTATTAACTAGCAGAGCTACTTAATAATTTGGGAGTTTTCCCCTTTTTGATTTTTTCTCCCTTTTCCGTAATTTGTGTGTCCTTTCCAAAGCTAAAACTTTTTTTCACAAACGGTCTTCAGATATGGATTTCCTAGCTTCTTGCGCTTTGCACCTGGGTGTTTTCATCTCAATATTTTAAACCCGTTCAAAAGTTACAGGTCTATCTTTGCGACAAAGTCGCTCACATAGATTTTCAAAATTAGATTGATTGCTCCACTTACATACATACATTGCTCAACTTACATAGATTTCCAACCTACATTGACGGCACATAGATTTCCAAAATCAAAAAGATTGCTCCACTTACCAGTAAATGACACATCCAACTAATCGAGATATTGATTGAAAATTATCGTTACAGGTCAATTCGCATGTGATGAACACGAATATAAAAACGGTAGCAGAGCTTTAATTAATTTTAATTATAGTTTTAATGTTAGTTAACGCAGGCACATTCCCAATTTATTATGCCACATGCTATCAATACACGAGGGATTGGGAACTTTATTTATGACTTCAAGTCAAGCAAATTATATCAACCGATTTATCGCATTCCCACTGGACTTCAAAATTTCTACTTTGAAAGGTGTTTGAAAATTCATAGTCAGCATGAAGCATAGCTAATTACGGTAAATGTGACTTCGATATCCAACATTAAAACTAAAATTAACTAAAGCCTCAAGCAGAGCTGCCGTTGTTATATTCGTGTTCAGCGCATTCGAATTGACCTATAACGATAATTTTCAAGCAAAATCTCGATTAGTCGAATGTGCCATTTACTAGTTAGTTGCATACATTGCTCAACTTACGTAACTTTAAAAACTGAATATCTTTTTAACGGTTTAAGATATTCTACAAGATAAGATATTTACACTAAGTAATTTACACGTAGGCAAAAACAGTAATTTGACCTCTTGACCTTTGACCTGAAATTCAAAAGGCGTCTTATTGGAGGTGATGAAAGCTTGTGTTCGTTCAGCCCAATCGTACATTCTGGAAGGAAGTTAGACTGCGTACAGACGGGCGGACATACGCATTCAAACGTTTTACTTCGTTTGCAACATAATTAATGGTACGATGAAAGCTTGAAAGTTCAAACGTGTTTAAAAATGCTTTGACCGATCAAAAGCTGAGCACAGGAAACAAATTCAGTATATATCTATCACGTCGCTAACCAGGTAGGCCTAAATAATCTTTTAAAGGAGGCCAGAACAGGCAAGATGATACAAAGTGTGAAATGTGAGAATCTGAATGTTCTAATATAATTATTTTAGTCTTGTCAAGGCGAAAACTTGGTTGGTTTAGCTTAATCCAACACTTTGACATAAACGAAGGAAAGCAGCCAAATTCCATGCTGAGATGGGGAACACATTATTCTGATACTCTCTCTTCTCCAGATTCCATGTCACTTTTTTTCTACCCCTCAAAGTTTGTGGAGATGCGGTTCCATATTCACAGAATCCAGAGCTGCAAAGCGGTGATCTTTTGAAACACTTTCTCTGTTGGTAAATAGTTCAGACGCATCTAACTCTTGAATTCTATACGAGATGTTGCCTCCATGAATTTGCCTCAGCATCTCTCTGTTGGACGATGCACCATTACTGAAGCTCCGCGGCAGTTTCATATCATTATCGATAAAACATTATAATACCTATTCAAAGTTGTTCAATTTATTTTAGCGCATTTAAATTGGTTTTTATCGTTATGTATTCAAATAATTTTGCTTTCAAAGATTGAATAACAACTCTGAATTGACTTTTAGCATTATTCTTTTAGCACAGCGTACATTATTCTTTATCTTTTTGAAATATCATTACTTTTTTGATATAATGTTGAACTTAGGTGTTGTTTAATCATGCTTTCTTTTTCTTATTTTCATGAAGCTTGAAATTCCAAAGACGATTTTGTATTTATTTATCCGAGAAATACACAACAATCTTTGTGTTTCTTACTCAATTTACAGATACAGATATACATGCATAGACGCTACAAAGTAATGTATGTATTACGAACAATGCTTTTCTGTAGGTATGCACATCGCACAGTAAGGATCGAGGTTTCCCTGGTAACAGGTTTCCATCCCTCGTGCTCTCTCGGAAAGCCTGGTCTCAGCATCTCGAAACATCTCCGTCGCAATCCACACGATGTCGGGAGGGTTCATAATTCTGAATCCAGCAAAATATATATTTCTCGTGAAAGCCAGAAGCTCATCCTAAATTTTGTACTCCATTTTAACATTGCATTCGATGCATTCTAAAAACAGATTAGAAAGCTACATAATATGTTGTATATTCATTTTTAGTACAAAATCTTCTCTTAAATTGTTATTAAATACATCGATTATTTGTCAGTTTTCACGATTTTTTAAAATCTTTAACCAATCCTGGAACATAATAATTCTCTGATAAACTGGTAGAAAAAATCTTGATTTTGTACTTGGCAAATAACAACTTTTAAACGCAATTTGGAATGATCTACTCTAACTACTTATTACTTCCCGACATAATCTTTGAAAGCAAAACTGCTTTACCATTATTCTTTTGTTGTTTTTCGTAACTTCATTGTTAACGACGTGTTTCGCGTGAGAATAATGATTCCTTTTTATAACATTTGAAAAAATAAATGTTGATATATTTCATTTTTTTCAAAAATGCTCTTTCATTCCTAGCAAAAAAAGAAGCTAAACTAAAGGAGAAAGATTTACTGCTTATTGCTTTGCTCATGTCACTTCTTGAGCAAGCTATAATAGCGTCAAGTGAAAAGTGCACACCTTTTTGAATTGCATAAGATTAAATGGTACCATTGATTTGATCTTTATTTTTACGAAGTACGATTTCAAAAAAATGGTGCACTTACTGGGTACGGGAAATACCTACTTAGTGTAAGCATAGCATTTACTATATAAGCTCACTTACACATTTATATTTTTAAGAGCAGGCCTTTGTACTTCTGCTCTGCTAAAGGCCATTTTCTCCTCTCGCCCGCTGTTGCTTCAGGTACTTTTCCAGGAAATAAAGGATGTATGTAGTTAACACAATCCCTTTTTATTTCCTCGTCTCCCCATTTTAAAAAAATAGTCTCTTCTCTTCAAATAAAATCCTTTCTTCTCTCTCTCTCTTTAAACACATGAGTGTGTTTGATTTTTTTCTCCTAAAACTATTTCATTCCTTTTCCTGAGAAAATAAAGACCCGGATAAATTTCCTCCTTTTTCCGGATTACGAAAGTTGATCAGAGATCTCTGTAAAGGAAGAATACGTACATCTGCGCTTCCTTCCCTCCATATTGAAAAAAATATTTTCTTCGTCCTCTCTTTCTCTCCCACTCCTTTTAAAGCATAACTTTTGTTTGTTCTTTCATATTGAGAAAGGAATAGGAGGTAGGTTTTTATTGCATTAGAGCATTCCCGGTTCATATTACAATTCCTCTTGTACAGGTTTGGCTTGGCTCACGTAATGTACATTGTACCAACTTCAAAGCTACCCTCATATCATCATCTTCTTCATACGAGAAAGGGAAAAAATCAGAATTGCTTGTTCCAGATATTTTTCAATTTCCTCTTTGGATATTGCATTTTGTGTGACATAGCTGAGGTAGGCACATGATCCCATTGCCATTGCTTCTTGATGTTGACTCGTCTTTTTTGTCTTTTCCTTTAGGGTACCGTATCGTTTACGAAAAGGAGAGAAAACCTTCCTTCCTACCTTCTCAAGAGCGTGCTGACGGATGCTGCAATTGAAAAAGGGGACTCTCCTAAAAGATAACTTTAGGCTAAATATATACATACCTACCTATATATATGTTCTTGTTGGACATGTGTACACATACAAGCGGAACCATAATGTTTCAAAATGTTCAAGTATAGCAAGTTTTTTCCGAATATCATTTCTTTTATTTCTATTTTAGAAAATAGTTACTTGTATCACATCATGCACGCAGACAGACAACCAACCTTATTGTTATACATAATATATAGTTTTATTTTCTACTTTTCGTACTTTTTTCTCTCTCGTTTTTACTAAAACTCAATTTTTAGTTTCTCCTCACATTGTAGTTCTCGGGCATAACCTCCAGCAAAAATATGTAGTGCTTGTTCATGGCTCAGAAAACAGAGCTGAAGAATATGGACACCCGCTAAGGCTCATTTCACTATAAAAATAGCGATGTTGTGTTGTTCTCTTTTTTATATCAGTTGCTCCACATGACTCAAAAAGAAATTTTTTCTTTCGTGTTAGCTCAGCGGGAGATATGCACTTTTTTGAAGTTGTTTTTTTCGCCAACAATTTTTGTCCGTATCTGAAAAGGGAGGAAAGAGGAGAAAATATCAAGTGAAAGCAGAAAGAGAAAATGAACAACATTCCTTTTGAGATCAAAGGGATGGAGAGAGAAAAAATCACGACTTTTCCTTCTTTTGTCCTTCGGAAAAAAATAGGCGTAAAGACACTTTGGAACGAGTCATAGTAAACATAACACTTGAAATTGGAAGAGGGCGGACGGACGCGTACTGAGATATGTATGCATATATTTTTTGTTTTTGTCCTTTTCCTGTCTAGTGAGAAACATGAGCTATATGTGGTTAGGTAGGTAGATTCCTAAGTTTTCACTTTAACTACTTGAGATGTACGATGTGGTCATAGCCATTATACTCATGAAATTTTGTATAAGAGAACTTATTTTTTCCTCTCCTGATCAAAACTATACCAAGAAAACAGCTCTAGAGGGGGATCGGAAGGGAACTCGAGTGAAATTGTAGAAAATCCAATTGGGAAGCCATGAGCCATGTGATGAGACGGATGACTTGTCTGTCGATCTATCTATCCAATGAATCGGCTCTTTCTTGTCTCGTCTGTTCCACGAAAAAATGCTTTCTCTTTTGTCGTTTTTTTCTGTCAATCTCACCAAGAGGTACAAATATTTCGCTCACACTGTCACATTGAATGAGTTGGGAAATTCCGCATAATATTTAGAGCCCTTATTTTTATTACAACTTGAATGTAAAATATTGGAAGTCGGATGGATGAACGAAATAATTATGGTGTTTGGATACAAGATGAAAGCATATGGAGAAAGTTATAAGCTTTTGTGGGCTTATGCATCATGCATACTGTAAAGTCTGCTCACTCCCGTTTTTTTATACTGGTACCTAGAGGGCATTTTAAATGAGAAATTTTTAGTTCCTCCTTCCACGCGTATATTGCTTCATATACATTTGATGAGATGTGGAGGATGATCGATCGAAAACATGTATTTTTCAATAGAGCTGGTGCTGTGCTGTGCTCGTGCTGACGAAGTCAAATCTTATACGCAATACATTTATTGGTTTTTTATGCGAAAGCAGGAAAGTCGAAATTAAAAACGAGCTTCCGGTACGCCATCAGAGTTTTTGTTTGCCATAAAAAGGAACGAAAATTGGGAAGGAAGGAGTTCAAGATCTTATTTTAATCCGACGGTATTGGTGGAAACCGTAACCCTAGCGCAATATAGTACATATACTACTTAGCTCGTATATGGGGGAACAATGAAAAAATTGAGGATTTGGAAATATGGGAATCACTCGATAGAAAATTGAAATGAACCGAAGCGGTTGTGGTTGCTGAGTTTTTTGTGCCTGCCGCTGTAATAAAAACGAAAGCCGGGTCTGGCCAAAATAATAATAATAAAGTCGTTCAATCGATTTTTCCTTTGAAGATGTAACTAGAGGAGCAAGTGGAAGGGAGAAGACGGAATATCCTTTCTCTTATTCGGCTTCCGTAGTTTTCCTTGTTCACTTTCGCAGTTAAAACCAAAGAAGCTCCATATGCTTATTTGTGTTGGGCCGAGGGTATTTACCATTTAGTGGAAACAAAAGAAGGATCTATTAAGCCTGCCACGAATCCTGGCTTACTTGGAGTTAAACTAAAAACTAGTTTTATGTAGGAAACACGAATAAAACGGAAGGGCACGTTAGTAAGACGCAAAGCGGAGTGACTACTTAGTTTAATAAGGAATGATAGAAGTCGCATAATCTAAACTAAAAACTAGTTTTATGTAGGAAACACGAATAAAACGGAAGGGCACGTTAGTAAGACGCAAAGCGGAGTGACTACTTAGTTTAATAAGGAATGATAGAAGTCGCATAATTAAAAATCAAACGTCGTTCGAATCAAATCCTCCTTATTGCTAATTCCTGAATAAAGATTTACTCGTCCTTTTCCTTTCAAGGCCTTTATTACCTCCTTATGTGAGTAGTTCATTTGGGGACCTGTCCCTGTTACAAAACTTATTTGCATAAAAAATATTATCCTAATCCTACTACAATTAAGGCTGCAAAATTCAATTTATCGTATTCACAAAAGTGGATGTTGAAAAATTTTTGCCATTTTTACTCGGATAGGGTGAAAAATAAAACAATAAAATCAATAAAGCAGCTTCACTCCTTAATAAGAAAAAAGAAGATGAAGCTGAAAAGGAAGTTCGTTGAGACGTTTTGAGAAAACAAGCAATAACTTCAAACATGAAGGGTTATTCGTTAAGCTTTGAAGTTCCCCAAGCATGTGGAGAATCAAACTTGAATCACCGGTAGCAACCACTGGATAGCTTAAATAATTGTCTTGAATGGTAACTATGGAAAAAGTATATAGTATTTTGAAAGAAATGCAATAATAAGCAGTTAAATAAAGAGTTGCAGATTATTCGATTTGATGATATTATGTGTGCATATTTCAATTTTTTACTGAATCCGGAGATAAAGCCGAAAGATTTTAACACTCTTCAGGGTTTAAGAAATTGACGTTTCCTTTAACTGGCATTATAACTGAATCAAGCAGATCAGGTTAGAATAAAGTCCCAAAGCCCAGAGCGTTTTCCCTTACCAACATAATGATAAGTGAGAATTCCGCATGAGTTCCCCTAACATGGTAATGTATTTTACCAAGGGAATCCTCTTTCTATTTTGTCTCAGAATATAATTGCAAAAATCTGCTCCTGAAAAAAATGTATCATTAAATGAAATGAAAGATTCGTTTTAAAAAGGGAAAAGGGAAGATCCTATTACTTTCTACAGCAAGTCTTCTCCTCTCTACAACCACTTGCTTTTATCAAGTATCATTATCAACATCATCATGATCATAATTTAAGCTCACCTAGCCACCAGAGTCTCTATGTCCTCGTCGCAGCAGCTAGCAGCTTTCACCTTCCTACCCATCCTCATACCAACTTCATCATAAACTCTTATAATTTCGACATTAACATTGTAAGAGGATAAAATGGATTGATAGGAAATGAGAAGCGTAATAATGTCTACTTCCATTTCCCTGTTAAGAATGGTCGAGTGAGCAAACCAGAAGAAGGCAGTCAAGAGGTATATATATCTCTTACCAGCTTCACGAGTCGCAATTCCGTCTGTTTGCTACTACGCAACTGAACTGATGTCGACAGACGGTAGACTTACACTTCTTTCAATACAAGCTCAGGCATATTTTCCGTCTTGGTCTGCTTCGCCAAGCGGAAATAACACATATGAAAGTGAGTGCTACTGGTGGCTGGTGAAAGTATGGAAAGCGTGAAATGACGACGACGATGAATGGTGTTGGTAATAACATCGATGAACTTTCACGATGATGACGATGACTAAGGAGGAGGATGATGATGCGTTTGAGAATACCAGAACAAGTTTGTGGACTAAAAAATATGGGAATAACTTGTGTGCTCCAATAATACGTCACTTTAGATGAAAATGAACTCGGGAAAGAGAAGTATTTCTCGTGCTTTAAAAGGAGGACTCAAATGAGAAGATAGCAATTAAAAACTCGTTAAGCAATTCGCCTCAACGTTTGGAAGTGAGTTTGGGAAAAAATAATCAGGATCAATTTTTAGGCTCAGTGAGTAGTTCAACTTCCTCTAGCACTTATTTTTCCTCCATGTGAAGTGTATTTATTGAGAGAATGGAAGGGTTTATTTATCTGCGCAAAGAGGCATTTATTTTATTCCTCCTCTCACCTTTTTCGTGCGGGAGTAAAAAAACTTTCTCTCCTGTCCTCGGTTTTACAAAAAATTGCGGAGAAAATCAAATGTCATGATAAAGCTACTATATTTCAATCGTTATCTTGGCTCCATTTATTCCACCTTTTATCCCCATCCCATCCTGCTCCTTCCCCGTCTTCGTCTCCTGGTTCCCAAGAAAGCATTAAGGTCTTCTTCAATCGCCATTAAGCAACTCCAAGTACGCGCTCCTGCTATCTGATCCTACAACAGGAAAACGAAAAAATCTCGGACTCGAGTGAATCCAATCCATGTTCATGGACCAGTGTTAGTTAGGACAGGAGCAATGCAGCAATAAAAGCTGGAGATCCTATTCGCTTGATTCACTTACTCAAGGATAAAAAAGTTACTTTTCTCTAAAAAGTATTTATTCAGTAGTAGACAACTACATAGATGCATAGAGTTTCTCCACAAAATGGGGAAATTCATTCTTTCTCCAAAAAAATAATAAGTTTTTTTCTGAGATTCTTAACAGGAGACGTTTCCTAGGGAAACTGAATGGGTAACTATGAACTTTCCATTTCATCGGTAATAATGTGATGGACATAGTTTTTTGTTTTGTGAATGGAGGACTGGTTGTTGGCGATCATGATCGTGATCGTATCGTGATCCTCCTTCGAAAAGACTACTCCATGCCTACCTGTAAAGATGAGCATGTGTTCGTTTAGAAAAAAATAACTCGTTCTACCAGAAATAAGATTGAATTTCGAAAGTACTTATCCCTTCTCTTTTTTAAGAACAGGAAGGCTTACATGCTTCGTATTACAAAGGCTACGGCTATACCCTGGGTTACTTTCAATCTTTTTCAATAAAGTACTTAAATTCCGTTTTTAGACTTGACTTATTGAAATTGAAACGGTCCTTTCTTCGGGTAATGTGGAAAGTTTCCTCGACGAAGGATCTCTAGAAAAAGGCAATAATGACAAGTTTGGATTGGAGGACCGAATTTCAAAAGTAATTTGCTTTGGAAACGGAGGGATATTGTATTGAGAGAAATCCATTGAATTACTCAAGCATGTCAGAGCTCAACTTCCGAAATAGTTCTAGAATCCTTTGAAAGGGGTTCGGATTCGGTTGGTATTGGTATTCACTCAAATATTAAAAATATAAACTAGCTTTTCATATACAAAGTCTGTATTTGAATTTGTATCGCGTATGATATGATAGGTTCTTGTCGGTAATCTAATGTCTTGTCATTTTCTTTACTTTCATTACTATTTATTGTACGCGTCAATTCTAAAAGGAAATAGTATATTTACAATTCATTTTGTGGTCTAACATTTGACCTCCAAACATTTTTTGGACCATTCTAAATATTGTGTAGTAAGTAAATATTTCCTTTTAAAAGAAATACTTTTTCTACGATTATCTCGAGAGTTTTTAACATCTCTACAAAGTTAGACTGGACTTAACAATCTCCAATTCTGCTAGAAAAAGTCCTTTCTCGCTACATGGTTATTTCGGTTGTTAATTCCGCATCTGCTCCTGTTTTTCCTGGAAGATGGAGGCATTCATACAGAATGATGTGAGTTCGATAAAATAGAAAAGAAAGGTAAAAAGTCCTTTTTCGCTACATGGTTATTTCGGTTGTTAATTCCGCATCTGCTCCTGTTTTTCCTGGAAGATGGAGGCATTCATACAGAATGATGTGAGTTCGATAAAATAGAAAAGAAAGGATGTTGCGTATTCTTCATCCGTAAATATAATATAACTCGAGCGAATGCCTCCAGTCCAGGAAAAAGTCACATTTTATGCCAGAGAAAAGTGAAATCATAATGGAGGCGAGGAAGCAAAAAATGGAGGAGACGAATGCTAAAAGCAGCAATTATTTAAGAAATAGGCAGAATGCAGAAGAAAAGTTGGGACGAAGGAATAGGAAAGGAAAGCAAAAGCAGTCGAGTTTCCCTCATCTTTGAGTTTTTTTCTCACTTGTAATGAGGCTGGCTGTGTAGGGGAAAACGTAGCTTTTGATCGTTTTTCGCCCTCAATGCACTCCATGCTATTATTAAGTTTTTTTCTGAGTGTATGTGTGTGTGCATAAAAGGACACAGGAAAAGTTGAGCAGAAAAAAATTATGCCAGAGTATATAGAGCGACGTAATCATCATCATCATCATCATCTTACAATGCATGGCCTCCGTTTAATAAAGCAGGAGGTATGCTGAAAATTTCTTAAAACTTTCTTTTGCATTCACGTTCAGTGGGCTTTTGCCCAATTTCGAATTATTTTCCCCAAAAAATTCAAGAAATTGTAAGGTTCCTTCCTTTCCCATTGAACAGCATGACTTTACAAAACTCCAAATCAAATGTGGTCTTCAAGAAAGTATAAAAAGTGTAACTTTGTTTGAAATGCATTGTGTGGCAAC
>JAHZNI010002322.1:0-15775 GCA_027744415.1 Seira ritae | reverse complement strand
GACCATCACTAACGTGTATGTCTAAAAAAATTGTCTGAGAACATTATAGATGCACTGGATTTTGCATCGCAAATTATCTGCTAAGAATCAATAAAAAATTTTCAATGTCACTCGCCATACAGACATCGAAAGTGCGCCATGATGACAAATCGAGTCAGCAATATATACTTGTCATTTTTGCGCAATATTTTCTTCATTAGCCGAATTGCATAGCTACACCACTATTTATCTCGTATACAATAATTTGATCAAGGTCATCATTCAAAATATTGTAATGATATGATAAATATTAATTAAAATTGAGATAGGACGACATTTTTGCATGATCATGATCAAGTGTTTCAAAAAGTAAGTACTTGGCAATGACAATGGCCGAAAGATAAATTGCTTACATTGACGGGATGCACCTCCGTTGCCTAAGCACAGCTCAAAATTAACTCGCACTTAATGTATCAAGTTCCACCGTAAAGGTTAGATTTACAAGATAAAACTGGACAACAATTTTCAAGGACAAGCAGTCGTTTAGGTTTCCCCTAGCAATAATAAGTACGTAACAGTCTTAAAATTAACTACAGTTTGCATTCAAGCAACAGACTGAACAGACAATCAACAACTTGGAGCTGGTGCAAAATGTTGTTCCCTTTTATTGCCACGGTAGTTTTGGCCTTGTTAATTTACAAATTGTTGGCCCCAAAAACGAAAAAGGATTTCTGGAAACAATATGGAATTCCAGAGATCGACACGTCGGCCATCGTGACAAATGTGGACATTATTCTTGGCCGGAAAACCATGTACGAAACTGATGGCTATGTGTACTCCAAACTCGGTTCACAGAAGTTTTGTGGAGTCTACGAACTAGGAAATCCTGCTATAGTCTGTTAAGGACTTGGACCTGGTTAAGAAAATCCTTATCAAGGATTTCGATCATTTTGTCGACCGTCGATATTTCTTCAATGAAAGTGATGGGATATTCATTAAAGCGCTTCCGGGTTTGCATGGGGAAGAATGGAAAGGGGTCCGAACATCAGTTAGTCCGACATTTACAACGGGTAAAATTTGATCAATGCATCATTTTATGTGAATCTCATTAGGATTTTGAACGCGAGGAGAAAGTAATGGTTTCATCAATTTGTAGGTAAAATTCGAAGAATGATGGAATATTTTAATGTGATTGGAAAGGAATGGACAGAGGAGATGAGGAAGCAAGCCAAAAAGAACTCTGGATCCTTGATAATTGAGCCTGTTTCCAAAACTAATGATTACACTCTCGATGTAATAGCTCTTGCAGTTTTTGGCGTGAAAGCAGGAACTGTGCAAAATTCCAATTCAGAATTCAGCAAAATGGCAAATCTATTTACAACATTCGGCACAGCTCAAATAATCAGATTCAACTTAAGATTCCGTTTTCCAAAGCTGGCAGAGTGGCTCGGCATTGAGGCGTTTAGTATGAAAGCTGCAAACTACTTTGGGGCAATCTTGTCCCATGGACTGAAACAAAGGATGAGTGGGCAAGTAAAGGGCAACAACGACTTTCTTCAATTGCTCGTGGAGGCCAAAAAAGGAGAGCTGAAGGCCGTTGGGTCGGATGAACTGAACGACTTTGAGAAGGAGGCGATGATTTCAAATACACCGGGAACCAGGAAGCAGTACTTGACTGAGGATATCATGAACTCACAGGCCATGGTGTTTTTCTTCGCGGGATTTAGCACAACAAGCAATTTAATTGCCTTGACCATGTACGCTTTGGCACTGCATCCTGAAGTTCAAGATAGGCTGAGGAAGGAGGTGGAGACAATTGTGAAGCCGGACGGTAGCTTCGACTATGATGATTTGGGACGATTGGAATACTTGGAAATGGTTATTTGTGGTAGATGAAAATGCAAAATTTAGTTTGATATTCAATATCATCTAAGACATAATTTTTAATTGCATTTTGTACGTCTTCAGAGGTTCTCAGGAAATTCGCTCCATCCATCAGGATAGAAAGGACTTGCACTAAGGAATATAAAGACCCTGACACTGGCCTTATTGTACCAAAGGGGACTATAGTAATCATTCCATTGGATTGTATTCATCATGACCCAAAGTTCTACAAAAATCCAGAAAAATTTGACCCTGAGCACTTCAGTCCTGAGCAAAAGAATGGACGTAACGTTTATTCATACATGCCGTTTGGAATTGGACCTCGAGTAAATTTTTCTCTATCAAATATTAAAATTTCCTAAAAAAAACTAAAGGTGCATGCATAATATTCGTTAACGGTAATTTTGTAGAACTGCATAGGAATGCGTTTCGCTCTTGTTGAAGGAAAGGTAAGAGGGATGAAGAGTTTCACAAAAAGTTGATGAGTTAAAACTATATATATCCCTTTGGTTTTCATTGTTTTTCCTTTTAATTACCCCGTTAAGGCTGGGATATGCCACCTCATCCATAATTTCAAGATTGAGCGGACGCCAAAAACACCCACTGTTCTGAAAGGAAGGCCTGTAGGAATGATGCTAATTCCCCCAGACGGGCTCGAACTTAAGTTAATACCCATCGAAAGAAATTAAAACGGTTTTTATTATCATTATCCTACCTGAATATTTTGCATCAAATACTACATTGCAGACAGAAGAAAAAATGCATCCTGATTTCTGACCAAACTCCGTTACTACTTGTATCAAACATATAATAGTAGCAAGTAATACCTAATTTATTACAGTATAATGCTAATTACAATGCTATTTTCATCACGTTACAGTATATATTAGGTGAGGTGTGAAGTAAAAATCGAAATTAGTAATCAATCTTAAATTCAATAAGAAGTAAAATCACAAAAATAGAAATGATTCTATTTCTAGCAAAGTCCCAACACGAAGATTCAAACCAAGACCGGATCATTGTCTCTCCTCCTGTATAAATACTTCCCACGGATCCGACCCTTATGTGTTCCACTATTTAACTTTAATTGCGCTTCCCTTTTTTTCTTCTCCTCCTTACATTTAGGAACGCATTTATGACATGCAGGTTCTTTTAAAATAAAGGGCCCCCAGCAAACACCATCGCAAATGTCACAAGAATATACGTGTTGGATATTATGATGATGTGTTTGAATCATTGGATCGTTGTCCAAACACCTCCAACATTTCTTGCACGACAAATTACCAAAGGCTCCCTCCGATTTGTATATATCGTAGCAGTGTCTTGTACAAATGCATATTCCTCCCACTAAACATGAATACGATCAATTTTATAGTAACTTTCAAATTAATGAGTAAAACTAAGTTTTACACTGACCTTCAGCGAAGTACATAGCAGCCGCAATAAGAAAGGCTACCGTGTAAGTGAAGCTCCTGTTCATATCGACTGAATTGGACTGATCAAAGACTGACTGATTTATGAAGGAACAAATATTCGACCGCACCCTTTTATACTGAGTAGGATGACAGAATTCAGGCATATTGCAATTTAAATTATTTTGAAGAAAATGTAATTATATGTACCAACAAGCATTTATATTAATGTAGCCATTGCAAAATATGCACAAAAAATTTTGTAAAAGGCCATTAGTGGAAGTACTCTTGGTACGATCAGTTGGAATGCATACTTTACTTTGGAATACCTATGATGATTTCTAAATCAGAAATGATAATGACATTTTCATTTTATGAAGCTTAATGCACCATTTTTATAAATGCTTTGGTAAAGAAACAAATGAAGTTTCTCGCTCAATCGTAATGAAATAATGAATTCATTTATAATGAAATAGTTTCGTCATACATGCATACAATGAAGTTTAGTACGAACTACAGCTTACACCACACAGCTAGATAAGTAGTTAGAACCCGCACTTTTAAATAAATTATCCTTAGTGTCTGTACTTATCTCCACGTGTGAATTTTAAAGAGAAATCGAAACAACTACAAATAATAGATATTTAGAGAACAAAGAAACCAGCTTATTTCGAATTTAAAATAGGTGGGATGATGGGAGGAAATCTAGCAAGGGAACCTATGCAAAATATGAACTACCGTAAGCAAATTTTTCACTTCTATGCCCGCAATGTCCGGTTAAGGAAATATTTTAATTGCAGTGCTATCAACATCATATTATGTACATAATGACAAGCAGATTTCCATTCCATAATTTAGTACTTAAAACAACGTTAAGAAATCTACACAGCAAATCAATAAATGTTTCCGACATTGGATGAAATTTAAAACTTTCAGCAATAAACGCGCAGTGCTAAACAGATAATGGAGCGCTAGAAAGGTACATGTATCCTATCCAATAATTTTCAACTTGAACAATACATAAAATAGTTGTCGTATGCAAAATAGAAGCTGACTCTGACTCGCAAAGAAAAAAATAACTTATTTACTCTGTGACATGACAGCGAGCCAAAATGACTTCTGAGTTTCTCATTGCGTCTGTGTTATCCGAAGTCCCGGATGTTATCAAAACTTTGAATACCATGTTCTTTCCAATATTCGTTTACCCACTTTCTACTAAAAAGGTCAACAAGAAAGGCTACCGTGGAAACTATTTCATGCCAAATCCTAAATTTCATCAATTTTGGATTCTACGACTGCTTTTCCACATATTTGGATCTTTACTACTCTTCCATCGTTTTCTTTTCGATGGGAAAAAACAATCGGTTTTCGAACAAGCCATCAAAGTAAACTTCGCCTCTGGGATTGCCCTTGTCGGCGGATTTCATGGTGTGCACTATAACAACTTCAGCTCCGAAATGTCTCTATTTTTCAACTGGCTACAGAGACATGAACTTCGCTTTTTCAGAAGGAGTGGAGCAGCAGTAAAAACTCCAAAACTAAGAAGAGAATGCTTCACAATCCGCAAATTGTCGAGGACTTACGCTCAAATTCAAATTGTATCTGCGTTTGCTGTCGGTGTCTCCATTGTTGTCCGGCCAACCCTTCCGTGGAATATCCTGCCGACTCCAATATCTTCCTCCAAGCTTGCCGAGTACTGGACTTGGAAATTTTTTTACTGCTACCATAAATAACTTTGAATTCCGGGATCAAATGAACTTTTCATGTTTTATGGGCTGCATAACAATCCTTGCCTTAACGTTTGCCTTAAAGCTGGTTCTTCTTGGATTTGAAGCTGATTTTTACAAACTCATGACAAAAATCACGATGGAGAAAGTAACTTCAATGAAATGTCACTACAACAGCGTACAGCTTCTCTTCGGACTGTATAACTACACCTTTTCCCTACCAATGCAAGTAATACTCGTCATATCAGTGGAGACAGGAAGCATTCTGCTCTTTGTCGTGATAACAGAGTCAGGAAGACTGGACCTCATGTCTAACACTTTCATTATAGGCTGTCTAGTTTCAACTCTCTCAATCATTCTTGTTTGCTTTGAATATCCTTGTGGTGTTTTTAGGACCAGCACAAAAATTATGAGAAATTGCCAAAATAAGCTGCTGCTGGTGCATTCCGCTCCACAATCCCGAAAGTCGAAATACGCTGCAAAAGTGTAAATACGCTGCGAAAATTGTGAAAAGCTTTAGGGCAGGCAGAATTCACTTTGGAAGCAATTTCTTTGATAGTTTCACAAGTTTAGTAATTTTTACAATGTGCGTACAGTTTTCTATCAAACTGATCATGATGTCAGCTTAAGTTACAGATGGTACAGATGTCAGCAAGGTACATATGTAATCAATTATTCCAATTTAAAATAACGCAAATGATCTGCTGAATTAATTTACAAATAATTCACTGAATTTAAAAAAAATCAGTTTATTTCGAAATTTTTAAATATGAGTTTCGTTACAATGTACAAATGTTTTGCATGGTATGCATGAATATTTTAGGAATCAATATAAAAAATATATTAAAGAAACTTTAAGGCAAGCCTTTACTTTAAGGAGATCAAGAGTCAAATGAACCTGGAAGATGGTATGGACAATGGCATTATGACTGGTTGAAGATTCTTTTTACAAATAACAAAACAAGCATAATTATTATTTGAAATACTTATTTATCATTTTTCGGGAATTTTAACTGGAAGCTGCTCTGATTTTATTGATTTATTCAATTGTCCAGATGATGTTCATAATTATGAACGAAAGCTAGACGAAACAATAAAGTTACAAAAAACGACCTCTCCCGCTTTGTCTACTTCATTTATAAAAATATTTATTAGATATATCCATTGATTCAATGAATGCTATCAATTAAATTTAGGTAAATTTTTAATCTTATGTGTAGCTACTGAACATGGAATTAACATAAAAATCCGCTGAACCTTTTACCGAGTAACAGAGTAGGTAATGCATACGTACATATTCGAGCCATACTCAAATGAATGCCAAGCGCATTGACGTAGTGCGATGCGCGATGATATTCATTTCCAAAATAAAACATTTAAATGTGACTGAAACTGAGATTAAAGCGGATCTGATGGGATGGCTCCGTCATAAATCCTTACAATTGTACGATGGAAGGAGAAAAACCCAGAACTCATATTTAGTGATTGATTCGTCATAAATTTTATTTGATTTTACCAGTTTTAGTTTCAGCTTTACAGTTACATTTATTGCTTGACGTTCGACTCGCAATACATATATGTAAAAGCGTGATAATATTGTTTTCCCTATAAAATTCGTTAACATCAAGTTTAACGGTTTTACAGGTGGGTTTATATATAGTATACTTAGTAATTCATATAAAAGGTATTAGCGTATGTATGCATAGCATAGGTATGCACATTTATTTAAATCACCACTTAATGAAGCTTTAATGCAGGTAGTGACGTGGATCTCAGTTGGTCACCTAAAACAATAATAATATCTCATTATATTTATTCACTATGCCCCGGAATAATTTTTCTCATGTAGCTTGCTTACCTAAGAAAATGCATCCCGCTTGTAAAGTTCCATAGATGGATGCCTGGTGCATTCTGTAAAGCGACGAATAGAGGATTTTCGCCTTTCTCCCTCTCATCTCCAGATTTCGATTCCCCATCCCCATTATCCCTGGAATTGATCCAACTGCAGTGGTAGTTCCAAGGGAAACGAGCATCCCTTGTGAGTTATATATAAATGGTTTCGGTGTGTCCTTCTCCCTCACATCATTAAATATCTTCGTAGCTAGATATTCCGCCTGCTGATGAGCAGCTTGCGCTGTTGGAGCAAGGGGCTTTTCGGGATTTCTTGCGTCCGTACTATGGGCACAATCTCCGATGGCGTAAATGTCAGAATCGTCCACCGACTGAAGTTGGCCGTTTACTTTTATTCTATTTATTTGATCGGATTGCAAGCCCAGTGATTTAAGCCAGTCAGGTGCCTTCGCCCCAGCAGTCCAAATCTTCATATCTGCTTCCAGCACCTCATCATTTCCCATGACGAAACCATTTCCCGTCACTTCCTTTATTTTAGCTCCGGTCATTACGCGAATTCCACGCTTTGTAAGTTCATTATGGGCGTATTCCGACATGTGTGGTGGCATTCCCGGCAGGATGGTTGGGGCTGCCTCGATCACAGTCATTTCTAATGAGTTTCCTGTGATAGCAGCACCATAAGACTTTATCTCGCTCATTGTGTGATGAATCTCCGCAGCGAGTTCCACTCCCGTCGGTCCTGCCCCCACTATGCCAATTCTTAACTTCGGCATCTTCTTCAAAGTTAGGGCAAGTGCCTGAGCTAGAAATCTCTTTCTCAACTTTTCAGCCTCAAATTGGCTATCCAGCTTCAGGCAGTGTTCATCAACTCCTGGCGTTCCGAATGAATTTGTCTTGCTCCCCACGGCTAGGACAAGTTTATCATAATGGAATTCTCTAGGTCCTGAGACTTCGTTTCCTTCGAGATCATGGATTGCATCAGTCTTAATAACTTTCCTTTGTCGATCCAAGCCGTTCATCCAGCCCATGCGGAATCTGTAGCCGCTATTGTTGGCGTGTGCAAAGTAGTTTACTTCATCCTCTCCTGTATTCAAGGTCCCCGTGGCCAGTTCATGGAGGCGTGGTTTCCAAACGTGAGTCTGAGAAAAAATAGAAAAATATTTATAGAATTTTCGAGAGGATGATAATACGCGGCCAATTCAATATTCAAGTAAACTAATTATGCATTTTAGAAAACTTACCCGCTTCCCATCAGCCAAATAAATCTTCGCTAGGCCCTTCTTTCCTAACTTTTTGCCTAGACTTGTGACTAGCTCAAGACCTCCTGCACCTCCTCCTACAACCAAAATTCTGGGGAGACTCATTGTGAAATGCTGTTTCTAAACCTTGTGGATTCAAAAGGTACACGAATAATATGTATACAAGAGCTTCTGCTTTGCAACAACTACGTTCTCACTTTGGACGACTGCAATTGATGAAAAACGGTTCCGGACATGAGTGTTTTATAGGTGATCGGTTTTGCATTCCGCTTCAGCTGAAATTTTGTTGACGAGTTTTCATTTCAGATTTCATAAGTTAGATCTTCTTTGTGCATTTTCTGCATTTTATTACGTCAAAACGTCCTTCATGTATATGTTTCATTGTGTATAAGGATTTTGATTGATAGGAGAAAACATTTCTAATCAATTTACAATTGTTAAATGCATGTTTCGTCCGGTAAAATGTACCTATCTGTATGTAGCTGTGTAGCACAAATCAAATCTAAAGGTGCATGCAGTTCATATTTACTTTGTGTGGACAAAGCATCCTCTTAAAAATGAATTGACACTTGAAACATGTGCCATGCTGATTACACGTTAGCAATTCACGTTAATGCCATCGCTCACGTTAATGCTCACGTTAATGAAAACCAGTAGGTATTTGACATATTACAATCCTTAATATGAATGATTTATTGCATCATCATTTTGTTTTCGTTCAGCCCTTCCGTTTTCAATCTGGGGCTTGTTGAGATTGAATTTTGTCGTCATTGCATTAGCATTGACGTGAACAAATGCATGCATAATATGAGTTGTCAAAAAGTTTTTGGAATTTTCTTTTCTTTTGTGTATGTCAATTTTGATCAAAGTAATAAGCGAAATACAGACATAAACAGCTCATCCTTTATAACTTACCTATAACATTTCCTTTCTTCATGATAATACGTTTCTCTTTCTTCCAAACCTTCAATCAAGCCAAAAGAATCTATCTTTTAAACCTAAGGTAAAAATGGAAAATTGTCAGATCAAGTACTTTTAGGTATCAGAAATGAAACAAAAGTGTGTTTCGCTAACCGAACCAATGGTAAAAGTTTTATAGAATATCTTGCTGAGCAAATGAGCTTCGAAGAGATCATTTGAGGTTAAGTTGACATACCCATTCCTCCTCCTCGTGCAGAATTAGAATACCTACATAGTTTGTCCAGCAGTCGACCTTACTACTACAATGTTCGGTAAATTTAGATTCATTATGGCTGGTTGTGTGATACATATATGCTTTGAATTGACTTTTGCAATGAAAATATAAATCAGCAATTGCGATATCGCTACTATTATCTTTCTGAAGTTCTGCATTCATTCTTAGGGTGAACTGAATTAATCAACGTGACCCATTGAATTCATTAATCGAAATTTGTTTTCGTGAGATGCATAAATGCATCGTTTGCGGTTTTCAAATTCATAGAAAATTAAGTAATAAAATGTCAAATAAATAAATCATTCAATTTTGTCACATATGCCACCTAGTTCATCTTTGCATTTAACTATAACGGAAGGAATGTATTAATGTATCAGTTGCAATCTAGAAGCTCAAGTGCAATCAATTTCAAAAGTTCCCCTCCTCTCTGCAGAGTTCGGCTAAAAAATGTCAACATTAAATTCTTTATGCATTTTTGCATTCCTAATGTTTCTGGGAATCGGTTTTGCACTACAGTTGCATCGTTCGTCCTACGGGGCACACTGCAATAACGATGAGTACGTTTACTGCGACGCATCAAAAGATCTATTCTGTAACGACAAACACACCTGTACCTGCTTGAAGGAAGACTCCATGTTCTACAACGAGACCCAGGAGAAGTGCCTGGTGCGAGCAGGGGAGCGTTGCTTGTATAAACTTCTATCTCGTTCATATTATGATTACGACGAACGGGAACTGGTACTGATGGAGAATTTTCAATGTGTTCAAAACGCGTTATGTGAGAACGGCTATTGTAAATGCGACATCCACACGTACGAAAATTCGGACCGACTCTGTTCTCCCAAACTATCTTATGGAGAGAGCTGTACCAGACATGAAGAATGCAGCGGATTGAAGAATTTAATTTGCGTGGATGGGCAATGTGCTTGCAACAAAACTGAATCGATATTTGACCCGACCCTTAACCAATGCCTTGGGAAAGTGGGACAGTCCTGTGATAAGTTTGGTGGGTGCACCAGAAATGCCTTTTGTCCATTTCTACATAGAACAAGGATGGATAAATCACCAGCAAATTGCGCCTGTCGCTGCCACACTGGTAATCTATAATTATAGTTCATTACCTAACTTTAATTACGTACAACAGTATTGAAAATATTAATGACGGATATTATGATACTTTATTGATATGGTTGATTTGCAGGTTACGTGACCTCGTCAGATGGAATGTGTCAAGGCAAGCTTAAGTCTGTCTCATGTCACCCCAAATTCTCCCCTTGTGCTGATGGTCTTGTTTGCTCCGGAGAAAAATGCGACTGTATCTTTCCCGAGCTCCAGAGCTTCAACGGTAGCATGGAAAAATGCGTCAGTCATTTACACAGCCCGTGTTCAGAGATCGTGGAAGGAGTCTTGATGAAATTTCCGTGCGAGGCAAACGCAGAATGCAAATCAGCTACTGATAATGACTTCCCCGAATGCCTGTGTAAGAAAGGCTACGTGGAATCTAAAGGTGGTCACTGTAAACGTATTCATGGAGCTCGATGTGAATCTCATCTGGACTGTGACCAAGTCAATGGACTGACCTGCAGGAATGGAAAGTGCTCGTGTGGAGACCTTCATGAATATGAGAAGGACAATGACATCTGTCGTGGTTTGGTTGGGGCGAGATGTAAAATTGGGAAGAAGATTGCCTGTGTGGAGGGAGCAGTCTGTCAACCAGTTCGGGACGACGAGGTCAAAGGAGTTTGTAGGTGCATTCCGACATTTCACGTTGATGAAAGTAGAAAATGCAACGAAGAGATGAATAACAGCATTGATGATTCAACTGAAGATGTTAAGATTGTCTCCTCATCGACAAGTACTTGATATGAGGGTGTAATAAAGAAACTCTGCAAGTTTTTATTGACTCGTTCGACCCACAATTTGATGTCAGTTTCATTTCAAAGTTAAGTTTAAGAGTGGGTGAAAACGCATAAATAAAACGTACAAGAATTAAATAATCAATTACGATGGATATGTCTTTAACTTATCTAATTATTCTTCCAGTAATCACACGTCCTGTCCTAATTCATTCATTCAGTTTAATAATTTATTATATTTGCATAATAAAATGTTTGCCATACAGGATCCAAAACATTTAGATGAACAAATAGAGATAAAGTTCACCATTAATTAATTGAAATAATTCATGACCTATTCATTCATGATTGAAAAGTTAGATTCATGACTATGACACACGCAATTGCATTTCATGAATACAAGATCTCGAATTTATACAAACTTTTTTTTTAGATATTTACAAAGTTTACAAAGGTTTTTATTTGCATCAATCCGCCATCATTGGTTTTAGTGTTTTTATGGCGAACTAGGTTGCATCCAACATAACGTGATTTTTGACGCGCTCATATCTTGCTTTGAACTTTTTCAAAACCACACGAAGCTTGTTTTTACAAAATGTATTATTCTTTTCTGTGTCTGCAGGAGCATCGTAAAAATGGTGCTAACATTTTTGTCATTAATATACATATAATTCAGGAAATGCGTACAAAAGTAGTTCGCGAAAGAGTCAAGCCTCACGAGAGAGTGCCTACATAATAATTGAGAGATCAACTAGAATGTACTTTCCTGAATGCATATCTCATGTTGATATCATTCCAGCTGAAGCTTTCCTACGATTTCATTTGAAAGATTGAAACCAAAAATATGACATTTTGCATAAGACAACATGAAAAGCATAAGCATAACATTTTCAACCATACATGTAAAGATACCAACCACTTCTAGTCAAATTAAAATCGCCAACAAGTCATTTTTCGATCAACCTACACTCGAGCCTCATACTGTAATGAATACTTGAGCAGCATTCCATCAGATACCCGGCAAAGCTGATTCCGTATCCAAAAATCAATATGAAGAAACTCCCTTTCACAATGTCCAGTCCAAATGGTTGTGGTCCGGTTTTTACCACTTTCGTTTCAACCTTCCTTCTTTTCCCCTCCTTAATTTCCTGCAACATGTTTACCTTATATCCCCTCAAATCCATGTCAACACTTTGCTTCACGAGACCTGAGTCAAATGCCCACTTTATAAAATTATTAAACTGCTCGCGAAAGATTTCCCGTTTTCTCGTAGCCATAACCAACGGAGTGAAGAAAGTCGTTTCTCCAACTTGAAATGGATGCTGTCCACTTCGATCAGCGAAAGTAGTAGATAAATGGAACTTGTGTGTTGCATCCCAGGCGAAGCAAGCATATTTGATTTTGACAACCCTTTCCATGCAAATTACATCATCATTCCCATCCCTTTCCATTTTCCTGTAGATCCGTTGCATCGTTGGATTATTCGAATTTTTGAAAAGGTGTTCTCCAAGACCATCCCTGAAGCCTGATCTAGCACCCCAGCGATACTTGGAATTAACTAGTTCTTTAAATGTCCTTGGGACGAATGTGACTCCAGGAGAGACGATGAGGGCTTGCAAGCTACTTGAGTACGCAGCACTCAAAACCAGTCCGTAGTAGAGCCAACACATGTAGGTGAATTTAGATGAGAGGTAATTCTGTTGTTGAGATGAATCTTGCCCAAGAAGATTACCAAACAGGTCGATTCCAATGCGGAGAAAGTGCTGTTCCGATATGCTCATGGCAAAAAGCCTCTCGAATATTTTAAATTTTATCTGAATGCAATACAGCAAAATAGTTGCAAAAATAATTGAAGCAGTCATCCAGACCCATACCCACGGTTTTAAAGCCGTGAAAATGCTTTTCCAGGAGTAGTATAAATGTGGTTTTGAAGTTATAAAAGAAACGGCTGTGTAATCAAGAGGTCGCGTAAAATGGACGTATTCAAAACGGCGGGGACCTGGCCCGATGGAAAATCCTAGGTCCCTTTTATTGGCAAGGAGGTCTGCTACGCAACCTAAACAATAAAATGTGGAGAAATTCATTTTGAAACAAGTTTGGGGCATTGTGACAATCTTGGAAACGGACAAGGATATACTGATAAGATAACTTTAAAATTTAACAAGGATAATTTGCTACTTGTTCAATTACAAAAAGCAGTTAACACAGAACTTTTGTTCACAGAAACTTTTTTCCATTTAACTTTGTCTTACCTGCCCATTTTCCATTCCCCAAATATGTTCCAGGCGTTTCAGTTATATTCCCATATCCTGAGCAAGGCAGTAAATTGTAACTTGTGTTGAGTTTCTTAGCAACCGCTTCATAAGTCACCGCATGAATTCCTCGCTTGTTCCTATATTCTCCCTCGACTTTCTCCATCTCATATAATGCGATATACGCAGTAGGTCCACATAGTCTAAGCTTGTACTGATGAAATTGGCGTGTAAAATCAGGGAATATTGAGGATAGCTGAACTTCGGATGGATGTAACGAAATTTTTATTGTATCCCTTGTTTCGCAGTAAATACAAATTGTCTCAACTGACATGATTGATTTCATTTTTGAACTAGGATGAATCGCAACTTTAAAGCGGAGATGATGTCTAATTGGAGAATGCAATATGACTCTAGAAAAATTTTCACTAGCTGTAACAAACACGTAATAATCCTCATCTCTTCTCGTAATCTCCTCATTCCTTGGAGTTAGTAATGAGCTGAATTGTTCAATAAAGCTTATGGGGTAATGTGCTACCAAGCTCACAGTCAATCTACATTGATTTCCAAGCCTGGAGATGAATTCACTTCCTTTGAAGATTACTTTTGAGTTAAGCGGGATTAGAAAAACTGGAATCATTAGTCTTTCTTTATGACTGGTAAGGATTTGTCTGATCATGTCCTTGTCAAAGTCGTTACTCCAATTAATGTAAGTCATGACTACGGAACAGTGCTGAAAATGTACGCTATAGAGGTTATTTACAAAGGCTGATGCTGTATTTCTAAAACTGTCTACCGTAGCTGGTTCAGATTTACCTGAATGGGATGGAATCACAAGTTTGAAGAACAGGAACTGAAGGAGAAAGAGTGTTTCAATTTTAAATGAATTTTCTTTCTGGCAAAAGGATAGCAAATACATGGCGGCGGAAGAGTTTACCCTCTTATAAGCACCAACTTTCGAGCCCGGAGCTCATACACGTGTCAAACTTTCAAAGCAAACTCAACAGCAAACTATTTTAACCTAAATGCGTTTTAGAGCCAGGATTGGATGCAAATGAAAGTTTTAATATTTCAGTGCGTAAATGTAGTTCTTGCTTATCTACATACGTGCATACATATTTGTACTCAAAACTCAATTCGATTTCCCAGACTTTTATCTCCAGTGAAAGCATTTACTTGCAGGGACATCACGGCATCATGAAGTCAGAGATCCTACCATTTCTAGTGAACGAGCATACATAGGTTCTATAAAACACATGCAAATAGATATTTTACTTCTCTTGGTGTACCCGGCAACCTTCTCTTTTCCATGGAAATTACTTTGCGATAAAATCACAAACGCAACGCAATCATGTCGTATGTATCTGGGTCGTAGAACATTGAAATTGGAAATTGGCTTGTTTCTGAATGCAAACACTAATTGAGAGCAAACTAGTCGATAACCAAATTAATTTTTGGTTGTACTACTGTACAATAAGCCTTATGTAGGTAGATAAGCATTCATATTCGTAATGTAAATTTCATTTAGATGATCTTAATGTGATAAGCAATATTTTCGAGAATATATGGAGAGAAGAAAGGCGAATCGTTCAGTTTCAGGAGCTACAGGCTGATCTTTCAACTTTTGTAAGGGCTTGCCTATCCATTCTATTCGTAAACGTGATATGGATCGACACTTCAATGAGGTTCAATGAAACCTTTCTCTTCAAATGAAATATGCAAATGATATCACGTAAACAACTTCCAAATCTTTGGAGGTGAGGTCCCAGTTTTATCAAAGTTTAGGCTGGGACTGGGACAGCAGCGAACGCAACGTTGTATGGCTTATTTTTGATGTAGTGACCAGCGGATCATCCAAACCAAATGCTTACTAAGCGCGAGCGCAGCGTAAAGGGTATTTTACGCTCAGCAGTTCACTTCAAATCCAATTATTAATGTTTATTCAATAATCCTAATATTGTTTTAACGCTGCGATGAGGAAGCGCCCAGAAATGAGTGAAGGCTGCTTGACGGTTTACGTGGATGGACCTTCAATGAACATGAAGATGAAGCTCAAGCTCGTCTTTGTTGATTCTCTTCCAAAAAGCAACCCGTGTTCCGTCCGGTCTCTTTGCGCATGACCAAGTCATGTTCTGTGAAGATGTATATGATTATGATGATGATGCAATGATTGCAAGCGCAAGCGTACGTGTACGTTATCAAGTTCAAACATGTCATGCACATTCAAACCTTGTTTTCATGCTAATTTTAAGTACTGCGTAGTTTTGGAAACAAATACAAGTAAACTCTGACTCTGGCTGTTCCTTTCTTTACTTCCAATCAAACTGCAGGGAACTGCCACTGCATTAATTCAGACGCAA
>JAHZNI010002321.1:0-16392 GCA_027744415.1 Seira ritae | reverse complement strand
CCAGTCATTTTACTACCAATAAAATACTCTTTTATTTTCCTAGTGACAGCCAAAAATTACCAGTGAGAGTCAGATCATGTCCGGATCCCAATAGATTTTGGAGGCTGCATGCAGGCAGGCATGCATACGCTAAATGTTTGAATTCTCAAGCAACTTTTCAATTCTCTTTTTTTCCTCCCCTGAGTCTGTAAATCTTGAAGGAAAAATATTTGGATCAGTATCACGTATCCCCTCATTTTATTCTCTAATTGGTAGCTTGCATTGCATTCAAATTAAAAGGTTTTATATCGCCAGCCTCATTACCACTATTTCATTTTCATGGCCATCGCCTGCCAAAAAAAGTCGCCTTCCTACCATCTCCATTTCATCTCATCCATCTATCCACCTCTGCTGCATTGGCATCACCAGCTAACTAAAACTAGTACTTTTCACAATTTGAAAAGTGAAAGAAAGCAGCGTAGAACAAAAATATTTGATATTAAAAGGAGGCGGATCGGAGTGAATTAAAGGAGAGAAACAAGAGAGTGGAAAATAAGTTATGTAGGTATTTGAAGCAATGCATTGCATCTCATCTTCTGCTGACTATCTGACTTACTGACATGACATTGCACTGACTCACACTCTTTCGGTCCCAGAGAGAGAAATGAAATGCATCCTCCTTTATCAAGTTGACTTTGATGCCATGCTATTTGTGCATGCATTTATAGGAGTCGATTTAAATGTGATGATTACGAGGAAAATCGTGAACGTGAACTTGAGTCGTTTATTTTAAAACGCCATGCTATGCAATATCAATGCATAATAACAAAGTAAAAAATTAGGTATTTCGCTTTTGTAAATACGCAATACGGGACCAGAGGCACGTATTATTCCAAAAAAATCCTTCACAGGAGAAGAAGTCATTCCGCATATTTCTTCCATCTCCTCTTTAGATTTATGCAATTTGATGCAATCAGCATCACAATCACTGCTTTTGTTTAAAATGTTTAGTCTACTCTCATAGTTTGAGACGATATCAATGATATATTTAGGCTCATAACAATAACAAAACAAGAACAAAAAATTCCTTTTGGAAAGGTACACACAGAAAACGGAGATGAGATGATTATGCGATGATGATCATAGTCGTCATCGTCATCATGCTTTTTAATTCATTGTGCTCTTGAGAAGGAGTTTAGAAGAGGCAAATGCATGCTAAAGCTTTTTTTATTGTTCGAGTAGGCTCAAGAGGAGAAGTACGTGGATTGTGTATTATGCCATGCATCGCATGCACTCGCCACTCACTCACTTCAATTCAAGCACAATTTTTTCTAGTAGTGTGGTTACGTTTACGTTCTCCCTGAGAGATGCATATATTTCGTAAAGGAGAGCTAGAAGTGACTTTGAAGTTTGAAGTGAGAGAAGAAGCGTAACGTGAAGAGCGTGTACTATTTTACTATTTCACCACTTCAGAGCTTGGGCCAGTGCTAGTAGTAAAGAAAAATAACTCCAACGTAAAAACCTATGTTTTCTTTTGATGAGGATGGCACGGGGTGATCTCACATTGAAAATATTGGACTCGGTTCAGATCTCATCTGCTAATGGCCGAGTCAAGTGAGTTTTTTTTAAATAAAAGAGAAATATCTTATTTTGCTTGAGAAGTTTGAAAGGAGAAGCACAAGATTTTTGTTCCGTTTTCGAGGAAAAGAAGAGGAGGTTGCCTTAGTTCTCGTGCGGTGTGGTGGTGTGTGGCAAAGGAAGAAGCCTCTTGGCATTTCATTGTTTTGCAGTGGAGGGTAACATGCTCTAAATATGTGAGACTTTTTTGACTACAGCCACTGCCTAATTTGTCGCCGAAGCATTTTTATAATTACTCTTGGGTCCCTCCTCTTCGCATATTTTCTCAGTTTTCAGTTTTCTGCCTCTCGGGAGGGAACTACGCGAAATTGGAGTGTGAAGGATTTGAGATGTGATGAGAAGATTTTGACAGGAAGAGACTCTCTCAAGTCGATTTACGATTCCTTCAATTTAACTATGTTTTCCTCTCAAGTTTTATGAGCAATTCAAACTGTTAAAATAAGGATAGTCTAGAGACCAATTCCTTGTTAATTTTATTTAAATTTTCTCTGAAAATAAAGTGTTTACTTTTAAGTACTTGAGTGCAGGAGAGCACCTTATCTGTATGAGGTGCAAGCTAAATACGGTAGCGGTAATCAGTCAACTTGGCGAAAAAGGAGTTACGAATGTGAATAATTGCCTTAGCCTTGTGTCTACTGCGCTCCATATTGCCCATTTAAACTCAGAAGTGGACAATGGAACAGTAGTGTAAAGCTCCATTAAATTGCTTTAATGACTCCAAAATAGCAATCAAACTTATGGAAAATACACATTCCATTCCAAAAGCTGACACAATACTCTAAATAAAAATTAATTTGGGTAAAAAGAAAGAAGAATCCGTGCATGTGCTCCATCCAGAACGGGCTCGGACTTGAGTCGTATGCTTTTTTTGTGATGCCTGCTTGTCTGGCATAAAGTGTAAGAAGAAAAGGCGAATACATACATTTTTCATCGAAGCTCGTGGAATGTCGAATCTATTTGACATTGCTTTTACTTCAGTAAAACATCAGAAATACAAATAGAGTGTGTGGATGGTGGTGGATGATGATGAGGTTGTCATCAGAATTTTATGACGGCTATTAAAACACTCTCTGCGGATAGATATTCTCCAAATGATCAGGTTTATTGTGTAACTTCTAGTGCATACTTGGGCTATGGCTCACTTCTTGCATTTTTTCCGCTGTAAGCATGATGATCTCGGACTCACAGAGTGCATGAGATCGATAGAGATGAATAGTGATAAAAGTAGTAGGTATGTAATTTTTGTGTAGCCAGTTCAGATCAGTGTCAACCATTTTTTAAAAGGGAGTGAGTTGCGACGCTTCATAATAGGATGTGCGCCCATTTCCTCTTGTAAATTAGATAATAGAAGAGTCACTGCAATCAGTTAGCACTGCGCTGCGTAAATCCTTCCCCTTTCCACTCATCAGAATTTACAAGCTTTTTTACGCACAATTACCTACTTTGTTCTGACTAAAGTGGCATGGGTTTATTAGAGGATATTTATGTTAAAAGGATATTTTATTTGGGTTTGACATGAAATGTTTCAAATTTAGAAAAAAAAACATGGTCCAAAGTAAATAGCTTGTTTATCTGGGAGATTGAGTGGGGAGTAAAGTTGATTTGAGTGAGGAGAGTCGGTGAATCATTTCCGGCATGTGTAGTAGTGGTAGTGGGCTCACGATCAAAAAAATATCTTAACATGATTTGAGCTTTGGATTTTGTAAGTAAACATGTGATTTAGCGAGAAAATTTTTGGGTGATTCATCAACTGAGATAAAAAGCCAAGTTGGGCAAGCAACGTTTTTCGATTGGCATGAATTTCTTTGGGAAAATGTGTGTTTTTTGCTGAGCTGAGGTTGAAAGTAGGTTTTATTCAACAACGCAGTTTACTACGTATTCCTATGCTGATCTATATCAGCAATGATATGGAGGATTCGATCACCTCGACTCACTGTATCCGAAAATATATCAATAAGCTCATCTACGGATATCGTAGTTTTCAATGTCACCCATGCAATTGCCTTCGAATGAAAATCTTTTTTTCAACTTTTCGTAAGATCGATTATTTTCCTGCTAGTTCCTTCCTATTCCTGCTGAGCACAAGATTCTCAAGTAGTACTGGTAATTAAGCTGAGCTCACCACAAACAGTGAGTGAATTGGAAAGGGCAACAGCACATGTTTCCCCTAGAAAGGAAATAGACTGTTTGCACAAAACTTACTAATAATCTCCATCCATCCATTTATTTTCATTGTTCCTTCCCTGCCCACTTCTACAATCTATGATTCTGGCTTGGCTTGCCACACACACAGGAAGTTTCACATGGAGAAAATGAGGAAGTAAAAAATGGGAAAAAGAGAGAAAACAAGTTAATTTTTTCTCTCCCCACTTCCTTCTCTCCTCCTCATTCAGACATATTTTATGCTCATTCCCAGTCCATGTCCAGAGACATGACATTACATTACTGGAATTGGGCTGCACGAAAAAAGAAAATTGGATTGTAAATGGGAAAAATACTATTTTTTACATCGTGTCAAACGTGCGTTACTATATGGTCGTCTCCATTTGAACCTTGATCTTTGCTTTTATCTCGTTAAACTGACAAATCCATTCTTCTTACATTCACTAGTAAAAACCACAAAAAAACGAAAGCAAAACCACGCATTTTTTTCATGGACACAGTGCGTGCCCCAGTGTAATATCTTCACCTGATCGTCCCAGACTTTTTAAGGTGTATTGGCTGGCTCCTGTGTGTGCTAACGAGCTAATCTACTGCGAGAGCTAGGGGAAACAAGAAAACTTCAGTGCACATGAGCATCATCATCAACTTCATTTACTTGGATCGTTTTCGAAAATGACTGTTGCACTTGCTTACAAAAACAAAAAAAACTGACAATGAGTCAGTCAGCCAGCCAGACAGGCAAAGTCAAATCCATCTCAATCCAATCCAAACTTTCCTACTAGAAGTTGGAAAAAGCTCGTGTGATTTTCATCAGGAGCCTCTACACTACATACTTACTGACAATGAGTCAGTCAGCCAGCCAGACAGGCAAAGTCAAATCCATCTCAATCCAATCCAAACTTTCCTACTAGAAGTTGGAAAAAGCTCGTGTGATTTTCATCAGGAGCCGCTACACTACATACTAATCTAAACACAATCACGCTACTCACTCAGCAACTTTTCCCTGTGCAGAAGAAAGAGAAACAACAACAATAATAATTATTGTTGTAATACGCACCGAGGAGACTGAGATACAAATCAAATGGTTGTTACTTTTTACTAGGCAAAAGAGAAGATTTTCACCCTTTTGCGTAGAAGTGATTGCAATCAGGCTTTGGTTTGGGTGCAAAATAAGTAATACAGTTAAGTTGTGCGTATAAAGACCTGGTATGTTTTATGAGGGCCGAAAAAACACATAATTTTTGACGATTGCATAACACTCTCCATCGAAACTCAGGTTGCCCTTGTTAAGACTCGAGAAACACTGACATTTTTCATTTCATCCTGACGTCGAAGAGTGCAGTTGGTGTGCAATTTCTCAGTTTCCTCCAATTTTAACTTCTGAAGTTCATGAGCGTGAAAATGAGAACAGATGAGCACTCTTCTTCATATTTTATTGCTTGCTCTAACAAGCCATAATCATAAGAAATAATAGTAATTTTAATGAGAAATATGCATTTCTTCGAGAACCAAACCAGTCATTTATGAACTGTAGCCAAGTTAGCAGAAGAGTGAATGGATGGCTGTCGTAATAGTTTCCACTTCATTTAGATTTTGGACATGAACACCTAGAAATACCTAACAAGCTAGAGACTCTTAAAAAATGAAATTTATTTCCTTCCTATTTTTTTTAAATCCAGTAATTTCCATCATGTTGTATTATTTTTTCTCAGCTGTTTTCCTCGAGACGTAAGCTATCCTATTTATAAAAAATAATTCCATTGAAAAATAGGCCATTATCCTTCTTTACATAGAAGGCAACAACAGACGAAAAACGTATACAAGTTATGTGACAAGTGGTGTCACTCGCAGTCGTTATTCTCATCTCTTGCCTTGTACAGAGTGATTATGAAAGTGTTTCGTAGGAGAATATGTACTTAATACAAATACAAACAGAATTGCAATTTTGAAGAATAGCTATAAAAGGCAGAATTCCTCACATTGAGATAGAGATTGCAAATAACACTCTTCATTTCTCGCTTCAACTTCCACTGATTCAGTTTTCTTGTGACTTATTGTGATGAAGATCACAATATGATCAACAGCGTATCATCATCATCATCATCTCTATCACAAGAGAGCTTTTCGTAATAACACCCTTGAAGCTCATGTCTTTTAAAAAATAGAACAGATGAAGTTTTTTATTTAACAGTTAACGCCTGACACGTGGAAAAAATTTATTTACGTAGGCATATTTACTCTCATTGTAGTAGTTGCGTTTTTGTTTTCATGTTGTGGTGTTATTGCTGGTGATATTGATATGAAAGAGGAACGCACGCACAACACCACCACCATGCATCGGCAGAATCCACACACTCTTCGTCATATTTTTCCTATCGGTTTTTGTTCTTGAATCTGATGTGATGAAGTAAGCAAATGAAAAATGTAAATGCCTCTGCACATTAGTGGCTGACTTGAATTGCATCACATCAGAGAGAAATATCCCAATCCAGCAGGGAGAGAGATACCATTCAACAGGGCAATGTGAAACCCCACACGGAAAATTTATTGCATGATGCTATTTTTCATGCATATTCATGCCTAAATTGTTTTGGCCTACTGTGCGCTGCGAACCAGTACCTACCAGTGTTAATCAAGTGATGGTGAAGGATCTGAATCTGATCTAATAGAAAAAAATATTTTTCAATCAAGTCATTAATTAACTCACTTCTCCAGCAGCAAGCAAGCAAAAAAACCAGTGGAGTGGAGTGCGAAGAGAAAAACAAGTGGAACGTAATTTTCTATACATAACATGTGTGTAGTATTTAATGTGTACATGTGTGTGGCTGCTGCTGCGTGATTTTTCGAAAGGGAGCTCAATTCAGGAACTTGTACCATTATTAAAAGTGGAGGAAAGGGGTCATTAAAGAAATTTTTGTGGGTTTTTTGGCACAGCAGAGAAAGGATTAATGCGATAGAGCACGCAAAATACATATATGCATACCTTTATTTATGCATATTAATGTCAAGCTGTATTTTAATGGAATTGTTAAAATCTGTCATCAAATAGGAAACTGTTTGAAAATGCTTATTTTTATTGTAATTACTATCTAGTAAGTACACGTGCTCAGGTACTCGCACCTTGATTAAGCATCGGATTATTCGATTACCGGAAGTGAGGAGTTTTGAGCAACGAGTGTGCGTTATAAATATATCTATTGAAAATAAAACATGGGATAAAGTGATAACGTGCGTGATTGCAAAAAGGAAGGCTTGTTCATGAAATAACTAAGTAATGATTGAATGATGTTGATGATGATGGAGCAATTATCGTATTCATCGCCATCCCCATCTCCCATAATTTCTTCTTCTTCTCCCTCAAGCCTTTCATCATCGTTTTCGTGTGAAAGCAAAAGAAGGGATGTTGATGATGATGACGGTAGAGGTATCAATAATGATTACTCCGCTCATCACCACTACCACCACCACAACAGCAGCAGCCGACGACGACTTCATAGAAAAGTAGTGAATCAGCGAGATCATTTCCCTTGCATATTATCATCCTCCTGTCTCAATAATTGGAACGTGATCACGATGAAAGAGATGAACAACTGTTTCAGCAGCAGCCACAGCGGCAACAGCTGCTCCCATTAGTGAGCTTGACGACATGCAGACTGGCACGACCACAACGACTCAAATTCCAGGTAAAACGCAAAGTGCATTCCGATAGACTTGAATAGGAAAATTAATATAGCTTTAGAGCTTCTACGAACTTGAGCTAAAAAATATGGCTCGTATTTGCTTTCGATGAAGATGGAACAGTAAAAGTCATGTTGCGATATGGTGATAAAAATTAATGTCGAACCATGCCATACCACAATTGCAAATTGCTTAAAAATCTTCTGACTGAGCAACATTCTTCTCAAGTTCAACATCAAAACTTGCATACCTACATGTGTACCTGCTTATTATATTACTACGGGAAGGTATTTAAATTGGTACGAGTTGAAATAACGAGGACATCAAAAACCCAGTTTTTATTGTCGATTCTGTAAATAAATTTGGAATTGTCAAGTGACGCCACCAACGTCGTCGTGCCTCTGATGATTCTGATTGGCACTAAAAGTAGAAGAAAAAAAGTTATGCAACGTAGTAAGTGGAAGGATGACGCAATTCTTTCAACCGGAACGATAATATTATTAGCGAGAGGTAATAAGGTAATGGCATACTTAACTAGTGTGCCATCATCATCATCCATCTAGAACTTGCAGTAATATTATTTAGTTCTTAAGTTCCAAGCGAAAAGTAACGTAAACGCATCGTATTCCAATGCATAGAATATGGCCTACCTTAATGTTCTCAGTAATGATATTAATGTGTATAAAATGGGTTTATGGCCTGAGTCGGTGGTTTCTCCTTTCACATTTAGCTTCTTCACTTGAAAATATTGTTCAGCAGAACTATTTAAATACGTACATAACTACATGATAATATGAATATTGTGACTGCGACGGGAAGACGACAACGACGGCGAAGAAGCAGCTTCGGGTTTTGTCTGAAGTGTTTATGTATTTATAGTCGCTCTTCCAAAAAGCAATTTGCTTCTTTTAAAGAGAATTAGGCAGACTGTATGTCGTCGTTCCATTTCATTCAAAATGGAATGGAGGAGATAAATACCTATAGAAAAAGCATTTATGCAATGTTGTGCATTATTCAAAGCAATAAAAATGAGTGGAAAATGAGCTGACAGAGGGAAAAGGGAGATATCTCTCACATAAGTGGTGTGAAGGCTTCACAGGGAGTTATGAGAAGCGGGAGAGAATTATGTATCATCTTTTTTAATGTTTGAGTGTGTCAGTCGGGGTCGGCGATTCCTTGTTGGAGAAATTATACATAGTTCATAAATGGAAGAAAAAAATTCTGTCTCGAGTGCTTTTCTAGAATAAAAATCATCCAAGGGAAAAAAATACTTTTCTGGGATGAGATGAGATGAGATTCGAGATGCTTGATATGCCATTTGTCAGCAAAAAAAGTAGATAAAGGGTTGAGAGAGGCATAATTTTGAGGGATATTATTATGGTGAGATGTGAGCTTTAAGTAACTTCATTTGGAGCGCCGTGCAAAAAAATAGAAGATGGTGGTGGGGGCTCGTTCAAGTAATCTAGCTAGCTTGTCATAATATGCATCACAACGGCAGAAGCTAATTCGTCTTGATTAGATTTGAGGGGTAAAAGAGAAAAAGGCTGTGGCATTCAAATAGAGAGCCTGAAAACCAGGTAATAAATGATAATGAACTGGAGTTTGGGGAGAAGAAAGGGAGAAGAGGGGAATTAAATGGGCTCGTGATTTTCTATCTGGCTTCCTCTGATCTTATCTAATTTACCTAGGGAAGTGAGGGATAGATTTGAATGAAGCAGCTGCGATATTCTAATGCTTAATCTTTTGTTCAGTGAACCATGGCATATGGCTCCTTTAAGGCAGTTAATGTCGTCGTTTGGTGAATGTCTTTTAAGCGGTGATATGGCTCATGATGAAATTTATATTCAACTTGGGATTTCAAATGAACGATATGCATACCTATTTCTATTGCCTTTGTACCATTATTTTGAGGAGATAAAGTCAGAGCAGGACCTTTCCCTCTAAAGAAAGAGAGAGTGAGAGGAGAAGGAAGAACATCTCATTTTTGTGCTTCATCCTCCCTTGTTTTGTGTACCTATGCAGAAAAATGTGCTTTCTGGGTTAGGATTGCTATCGTTGACTCAGTCCTTTTCCCCATAATTTATTTTCATTTTCATAGAATCATTGAAAGAGGATAAGTCCAAAGGATCGACAGAACTGCAGATGATGTATGTATTTTGACATCCAAAAATTTCTTTTTGCGAGTGTCAAGTACAGGCAAGTCAAAGTGCCCCTCAATCATTTCAGCAGTTGGATGGGTCCCCTTTGATTTTTGCGAATTCCTTTTTTTGCAAATTGGAGAATATTACTACTACTAAAGAATTGAACATATCGAGCTAAGGAAGGGCATCGATATTTGAAAAAAAGGTCATGCAAAATGGGGAAATGGAAAAATCAAGTTTCAGTTTTTGCTATAGATCAAATTACAGCTCAATCCTTGGCGGATATACACACCTACGTAATACACTGTAGTATCTAGATATTTATATACTTTATTTCCGTAAAATCCGAAATGACAACGAACGATGATCGAGAGTTGAAAAAAATGTCGGCTTTTATGATATACTCAAATGGCTTCGTATGCACCCTGTCATTATTCATTATCAGCAGAGAAAGAGTTCAAGTGCTTTTCCACTTGCACTTTCAGTTTCAATTTTGATCTGGTTTCACGGAATAAAATCCTATGCTAGGTATATTGTTTCGAGTTAGCGCTTCTTGATTCTCTCGCTTTGTTTGTCTCATGTGGTACGTTTTCCGTCCGTTCCACCATCATCCTCTTCAACCCGTTTTTTTTATCTCCCGATCCACACTTTTTTACTTTGATTTTTTTTGTGTACAATGGCTCTCATCCAACAAAGTAGACTTTCCTTTGAAATGGGCCGTTTTCAGCTTTGTGACAGTCAAACAACAACAACGTAATCATACGCGCAGTATTGTGCACTGCTCAAGTTTACAAAGCTTTTCTAGGGCTTAAACTGATTAGAATACAATAAAAATACGTACATAGGTGCATGTGTATTAAGTGAACACTGAAGTCCAGTGCACTCCCTGACTTGTACAGATATGCATGTATTCTTTCATATTCGCTGCATCATTTAGAACAATACGGCAAACGGCGAAGCACAAGTCAAAAGCAGGAAAATGTGCAATTATTTTTTATATCCCCTTTTCTTCTTCACATGTCATTGTGACCTAGTCACGTCACCTTACAGAAAGTCATCCGAGAAAGAAATGCTTACGTCTGTCAACTTCACTTGAGCTGAGCTGAAGTGAACTGTACAAACTTTCCAAAAAAATATAGAAGGATTAAATTCTGGAAAATGTCATCGTCCAGCCTGGCACTTTATCCGACAAACTTCGCCCAGCTCAATGTCCTCCTATCCATTTCCAGTCCAGTCCACTTTGATATTTTTCATTTTTTATAAATGGCTCTGTTCAGAGTTCAGAGAAACGAGTAGGGATTAAATGGTTGATCGGTCAAGCAAACAATTAAACCCGATTCTCTTTTCCCTTATCCTCCCATTGCAGCTCAGAGCATGCCGCTGTACTCCAAGCTAAGCATTTCCCTGTCATACCGCTTATTTTTGTAGTCGCATGTGCGTATCATTATTATCATCGTCAGAAATCATTAATCCCCCATTTTAAAAACTATTATTTATTCTGGATCCTGAAGTGTTTTTGTGTTGATACATCTCATGAATTTATATTCTCCATTTAATGCTATTTTTGTTTTCCTTGCCTTCCTCCTATTGTCGCTGCAGGGACAAAAAATCCCATAAGTCTTCCGCTAAATACGTAACTCTAATTGAGTGTAACTTTTTTAAACACGACACTATTTTATATTTTATGAGATCTCCCTAGAATTCACAGCTATTTTCCTTGCGACTCCGTCTGAGCGAGTTGCTTCTCAAGAAAAGAAAACGGAATTTATTACTGCAGCTAAATCAAGGTGATAAATGTCTTGACACTGCAGTAGTGCAGTCGCTGCGTGAATGTGCGTGCGTGCGTACAACTGAATAAACGTTTACGTTTCTCCCTCCTACGATGAAAATTTTCAAATAACAGTTTTTACTTTATAAAGTCAACATCTTAGAACAAGCAACATCGAGACGACAAACGATGCGTCTTCCAAAAAACAAGACTGGAAAATATATATGCTTTATAATTCTTTCAATAAATATGCAGCAAGAGAAAGAGAAGAGATGTTGATGTTCTTTTTTGTCATCGCTAGCAATCCTCTCTTCTTCTAGGCGAAAGAGCAAATTCCTTGAGAATCGTAGTGTAAACATTGACGCTCTCTAAATGGGCATTCCACCTTTCAAAGGAGCATCTCTGGAGACAAAACATTTCTCGTCTCAGCATTTACAAATCCTGTAAAAAAAGTCAACCTCCATATCGAGTGGCGGTGGTGGAGGTAGTGATCACCCTGAAAGGAAAAATACCTACATCGCGTTCGTGGTGAGTTTCCAGTTTCAGGAAATAAATGTACTATATGGGATCTCGACTTGAACTTTAGTCTTGCAAAGTCACTGGATTTTTTTACACTTTTTGTTCATGCCGGCTTATTACTGCGCTCGTTTTCCCGGTTACGACTAGACCAAGACGAGGACTTTCATGAACTTGCTTTTTTTACGAAGTGACTTCGCAGGAAAGAAGTCAAGTGAAGTCGTTTTGTCGTAAAGTCGAAAATAAACCTGCAGCTCAAAAGCTACATCTTTCTTTGCACAAGTGTTGTCGACACATCAACAACTCAACAGTAATGTCTCCTTGAACAAATCGCCTTGAAATTTGTGGACATAAGACAAAGGTGTAAAGAAAGAAAAAATCCTTTACTTACGCTGCTCATTCCTTTTTAGTCTCCGTCTTAGGGTTCCTTATGCTATGATGGTTAGTGCGTGTGAGAAAAAGAAGCAAGGGAATGAAATGAATATAAACATTCTGAAGTTTGGTATTACTCTTGCTCCTATAAAAAATATATTTTCTCTTTGTGACGCTTCTATAAACAACATCTCTTTTTTGCCAAACAATAATCTACATTCATACATTTTTGTTTTTTGTTTTCTTTTCAGCTCTGAAAAGGGAATTCTCTTTCGCCGAGTGAAATCGCAGTTTTAAAAAATCTGTTTTTTTTTCTCCTTCGCTATTTCAAATAAAAATATTTGTTTTACTGATTCAAACCTTTTTCCTTACAGTTTTTTTTTCATGCGGATTCCAACGAAATAAAATTGGCTTCTTTCATAAAAACCAACGGAAAACCAAGAGAAGCATTTTGACTTTGACTTCTTCATCCGGGGCACCGATCTTTCCCTCTTTTCAAAAACAGAAGGATATAAAAGGTAGTATACTTAGCAATAATAAATGGCAAAAGAAAAAAATGGCAAAATTGCCCTTCTTTAGTTTCGGTTTTAGTTTTCAAAAAATTCGTTTTCAATGCCTCCATAGGATATTCGAGATTCTCTTTGTATATGAATCATTCCCGGTTTCGTTCGTTCCACCATAGCAGATATAAGAAATAAATATATTTGTGTTGTTACTCACGTTACCACTGGGGACAATTTCTTTAAGCTTATGGGTGATCTTTGTTTCCTACATCTTGAACAGTTTTGGGGTATTTTTCTAAGAACAAAAAAGAAACTATTGTACTTTCAGAGAAAAACACTCGAGGAAAAGAGAATGCAATGTCGTTTTGAGGAATTGTAAAGAAAGACTCATATTGCGATTCCGCTTGACTTCCCAGAGAAAAAGCATTTTCTCTCATGCATGAAAACCAAAATGAAACGTCTTATAGCGATAATAGTAATCGTAATAATAATAATCATGATGGTGACGAGACGATGATGATGATCACGAAGAAATGGTGATTTGAAGCGAAACAAGATTTCAAATGTAAATATGTACCATCTACATACATACACAAGTTCTATATGTACAAAATGGTCTTACGTAAATAGATGTGAAATGTAAACCTCGTGAAAAAAGAGAACTTGCTATCTATGTATCTGTGTGTCTCGTAGCATCTTCTTTATTTGCACTTTGCATACTGATGCTGAAAATATCCATTTTTTGCACAAAGAGTTTCTCTGTTAACTAAAAAGCATCCAGTTTTCGTCTGAAAGGGAAGGATCTTGAAAAAGTGTAAATTTCATATGTCACCACCACAGCTGGATATTTTCCTGTTTTCACTTACCTAAAAAAAGAATTTTGCTGTGCGGCACTTACAGCGATGGCGCGACATCATCTTTTCATGGGCAAAATAAAATGGAAAGAGGAACAGAGCCACCACACATCACATCATTCATTATTTTATTTGCACTTGGCATTTGACTTTTAAAAAAATTCTCATCCATTTTTCGACTTTCACATGACTACAAGGGCAAGTGAGGAACCCAGAAGAAAGAAATCCTTAATGAGTTTGAGGATTTTTCCTGGTTAATGATTGCTATGATGAGTGTAGTAATGTACATTTGTTGAAAGAAGCGATTCGGCTGAACACATCGCTGCTCCTGAAGTGCTGTTGTGGTTTTATGTGTGTTGGCGTCTGATGTGGGTTTGCTATTTGGGATCTACTCATTTATAATGAGCCAACAAGATGCATACAAAATGCGCAGGTAGCGGGTTTTTCAAAGGATCGCTGAACCTCATTAATAAGCGTGAACAGAGAGGACACATTGCTTTTGCTCCAAGTGAAGAACTAAAAATGGACAAAATGGGCCATTCGCAATGTGCAAGTATGGGTGTATGTTTGTGCCATATGCATGCATGGGTGAAAGTAAATGAAAGAAGGGACATTTATTATGAAAAACGTAGAAATTCGAGAAGGGTCATCAGTTTTGTTTTCTTGTCATTCTCATCTCATTAGCTATGCATTAGCGTGGAAGGGAAGAAAGAACATGCTTGGTACGTGTTTTTCAAACGAGAATAGTATTATATGCTGTCTCACTTTTTGCACTGGTTTGGTTTATTTGCAAAATTTACGTCTTGCTGCACCTGTGTGAGTATGACGAGTCATATTATCCCAACCCACGTTCACGTAAAAAAAATTCATGTGAGCAATAACCTCCCTAATTGTCCAAATTCCACAAGGCTGAGAAGTAAGCTATAGAGGAGGATTTGCAGAAGTTACATAAAATCTCTATACATATTATTATATCCTTGTCTGATTGTGAGAGTAACAATTAGACAATGTCAAAGACTTCTTGTTTCTTCTTTTTTTGTGAAACTGCTACTGACTGACTGACGACTTCAACTCTCCGTGCTCGTTAGCGTTTTGAAAGGAAAGACGAAAATGGAAACAAACATGGGACAGTAAAATAAAAATCCTATATTTTCTTGTGTAGTCCAAAATGTGATAATTGCGAGTTGACTGCTTCACAGTTCATAGTTGTAAGTTGTACTTGCAGAAAAAAAGTATGACTATATAGGACTAGTTTATCCTTCATCTATTTATTTTAATAAGACTTGTTTTCCATTATTAGCTAAGTTTACTTCATCATTTTGTTTTCGTTAGAAAGCGGAAAATGAGGAGCTGAAAGGAGACTTCCTCTTTGTCTCTCCGCATTTGTTTTGGTTTAGGTGGGTTTGATTTGGCTTGATGTAACTGAATAGGACGCTGTTTTTGGATACGTATGTCCTGCTGTCGCACTTTGCTAATGAACAATGAGCAAGGTAAATAAACTGTGTATTAAATGAGATGTCACTGTAATTGGATAAGTGAGAAGGATAGTATACGCGATATGATATTCTTCTATTTTTTCTCTAGATGTAATGAAAATGCAGGACAAAAAGATGGCTGACTGACTGGTATTATATTAACTAGATCTGAAAATTGTCAATTTAAAATGACACGAGCACATGCATCGCATTCATATTCATTCTTTGTTCCGAGTACAGAAAACAATTACAATTTCTTTTTTGGCGAGAAGATTCAAGATGAATGTGGAACGAGAGAAAGGACTCTCAATTCTTTGAGAAAAGCCCATTTTGGAATAACAATCGTTCTTGCCCCGTCGTGTCTCTTCTAGAATAAGCCTCTTACTTCGCATGAATTTTCTGTGGGAAATCAATCAAAATTCATAAATAAGGAGAGAAGGATATTTGGAGGTTGTTTTGTCAGTCATCCATTTCAATTTTTTATATGTAATCCAATTCGAGCTTATTTCACTTGTATTTTTTTTGTAATGAGACATGGCTCCATGCTGTGAGAAGCGGAGCACATTGATCAAGTAAAAAAGAATGACGAATCACTGTCGTGTCTTATATTCAGCCAATGCAGCGTCTACTTATAAAAAGGGTTAGGCACATTAGATGACTTTGAGTCAACCAAACTCGCCGAAGAAAATGATGAAGAATACCAAAAGCAGTGGATCAAAAAATTTCATGAGCGCAATACAAAAATTGTCAGTTGTCATCTCTGTCAAACGTGGACGGAGTCAATGTGGTCACTTTTTCTTGCTCGTGTGATTCCTTGAGTCATTGTCAGTCCATTTTTGATAGCTATGACGTGCTTCTGCCTGTTACTTCTGATCTCAAAACGGAAGAATGCAGCGTCAAGGAAACATATCATTGATATCATGTGTGAGTGAGTATGTATCAAGTTCTAATGCAATTAGATTGAGACATCTCTGCTCATGTTTCTCTGGCATTTTTTGTTCGCCAATTGAAAATGTTAATTTAATAGATTCTTTAGCCCAGACTTGCCTATAGTTGACTTGATCAGGATCATTGTATCGTAATCATAATCATTTTCATGTCTTAAGTTTGAGCTTTATAAAAATCATTTATGAAGGCTGCTTCCTTAGCGTGCTTATTGTACAAAGATGAAAGATTGATTTGCTCACGTTTAGAGGGAAGGAGACAAGGCCATGTATGAGCCTCAAGTTGCTTTGCAGCATTGAAAAAAATTAATAATGTCTTTTTTATGGTCATGTTTTGTTTGTATTCTCTAATGAAATGGAC
>JAHZNI010002320.1:0-12989 GCA_027744415.1 Seira ritae | reverse complement strand
TTGATAATGATTATATGATGTAGTATTTAAGACTGATGATGGCTAAAGCAAACGCTTTCCTTTTATACTAGCAGCGAGTCGTAATTTACGAACGCTTAACCTCCAGAAAAAATCCAAAAATCCAGGAAGTCTATGCGCAGAGATGTTCAAACATAGAATTCTAGGAAGTTCAAGATCCACAAGGATAAAATTCAAGGAAGTCAGGGTCACGAATACTTTGAGCGTAAAATTCTAGGAAGTCCGTGTCCAGCATAGTTTGAGCATATTGTTGAATTCCGGGTTTTGCCAACACATTTCATATATAAAGACCATCGCTCTCTGCTCATTTTGTCAGTTACAAAACAAACTTAGCTGTGCGAGATTTAAAGCTGCAAAATTTTAAATGGAGAGCGAGAGTATTGGTTCCAGAAATATCGACAAAAATTTTAACTGGAGAAGTGGTCAACATATTTACAGGGAAAACTTAAAATATTACCGCGGCTTTTTGAATAAAATTGCTTCATGTAATAAAACGAGAACCGAAGTCAGACCAGTTCACAGTATTCTCAGTATAGAACAAGAAAAAATATTCAACAGGCTAACATCTTGTGTTAGTAAATTGCCACACAAACCATTCAAAGCAGTAATTTTTGCCGTTCCAGGATCAGGAAAAACATTCTTACTGAATCAATTATCCCAATATCTTTGTGAAAAAAATATTAATTTTCTGGCAGCAGCGTACACAGGTTCTGCTGCTTCCAATGTGAACGGAACAACATTACATTCTCTATTTAATATTGCCATTTCAGATTCGTATGAAGACTCAGCAAGTGCTACTCCGTCCAAAAATCTTGTGAAAAAATTTAAAGAAAAGAACGTGCAAGTTTTATTAATTGACGAAGCGTATCAGATTGGATGCAAACTACTAGCTTGTATTCACATTAAGTTACAAAAAATTTTTGATAACAAACTAGACTTTGGTGGATTGAGCTTGGTCATGGTCGGTGACTTTTATCAGGGCTTGAGCACGGACACAAATTTGTGGTGTATGGAAAGTCCACAAAACCATTTAGCAAAATTAGGATTTCATCTGTATAGAAACATAAAAAATATTTCTACAATGTGTGCTTCCGTTCGCCAACAAAAAGATGAGAATTTTTTTAACATTTTACAGCGTATACGTGAAAATAGGATAACACAAAGTGATATTGATATTTTAAATATGAGACATGAATCAAATTTATGCAAGGAGGAAATTACCAAATTTCAAGATAATGCAACATATCTGTGCATGCGCAGAAAATCCCGTATTAAAAGGATTGAAAGCGAGATATGCAGAAGAAATTGGCCTGCCATTAAATTATTCACATCTAGATTTTCAAGTAAAAGATGTTACTTTGAGGATGCAGAGCCTTTTTATTTGATTATTGGTTCCCCGGTCATTCTAACAAGTAACTTAAGTGTACAAGTTGGTCTAGTTAATGGAAGCAAAGGTGTTGTAAGAGGTGCCTATTTTTCCCAGTTTAAAAAGGGATATTCAAATTACCCTGATTTTATTACTGTGGAATTTCCAGATGTTAAGTGCTCAAAGCTACATGATAACACTATACCAGTTTTTCCCGTTCGAAAATCCTTATATTCAGATGTTCGAAAATCGGTCTGCTCAATGTTACAGTATCCGCTTGAATCAGGATTGGCCAGTACGATACAGAAAATCCAAGGCAAAACGCTGTCAAGAGCAATCATATTTGTTGAACGTTGGTGGGATATGAGCTTTTTATATTGTGCATTATCACGAGTGACTACTCTTTCCGACATTATGCTGGTTGGTGACAAACTTAGCTTATCAGAACTTCCTCTTAATAGTCTACTCTACTTTCAACGAGTCGTAGAAAATGAAAGACTTGCATGCGTTGAAAAGTTGCAAAAATGAACACATTTGTGCACAGATATTTTTTTTATATATTTCTGCGCTGCTCTAAGCATTTGATTAGAAGATGCAAATGTTTTTGTGCCACCAATTATCAATTTGAATCATTTTTAGAAATATGTGAAGATTATGTACAGATTTATGAAGAAAATTCTTCATTTTCAAACAGTAGTTTTCCACTTACAAAACAAAAGTTTTGGGATTCACTAATATCCGAATGCGTGGATTACACTATTCCTACTCTAGGTTTACCGTGCAACCTGGTTACTTCTCAAGAAAACTTTATATTTACATATGCGATGCTAATACGATTGCTACAATTTTCTTTGCATCTTTTTTGTTATACGGTTGAGAATTGCCGATCCTTGCCTTTTCATAGTTGTGCCTTGCTTAAAAAGATGATCAATGATTTACATTTCATAAGTTACGGCAATGGCATGAATGATTTGGATTTTGATTGCATTCATAAACTTTCTTTATTATGCTATCAGTCCTTGTCAAGAAGTCAATTGCTTAATAATTTGTGTGATGATAAACTGGAGACCGTTTTTGAACAGAAGTATTCCGAATTTTTATTTTGGAAATCGGTTTTATTTGAAAAATGAACAGGTAAGGAATGATTTGATACATTATATTCAGTAGTCAATTTTTATAAACTAGTTATTTGTTGTTGCTTGGTACTATATTGACATATGAATTATTCATCTTCTGACGTTGAATCGTCATCAACTTGCCTCCATGATCGTTCTCCAGCAAACGCGACCGGATACATTGTTGTTTTTATCCATTCAGGCATTCGTTCCATGTCTTCTTCGACAATACATGTTTTCGTGTTTCCTCGATTTATTACTTTTAATGCACTCTCGCAAATTTTTTCCAATGAAACTGGTGCCCTTTCATACTCGTTCAAGCATATTGAAAGAAACAGCAGTTCATGCTTTGATGCGATTTCTTGAATGTTTGGGGGAAAAAATGAAAGAAAAATAATTCCATTTTTTAAGTCTCGAATGAGTTCAATGTTGGTCTTGGTTGGATGAACTTGGTCCACTTGTTGAAGAATATTTTTCCACAAATGTTCAATTGAAATGAGGGTAACCAAAAGGCACAGCGTATGTACCTCCATCGTCTCAATTTTAGTTAATCGCTTTTCAACTCTACAATTGACAAGAAGTTCCTGAGAGGTATCAATAAAGTCAACCAGAGTGTCGCGGACATGTTGTCGCACAAATTTGGTAAATTGGCGAGGATTAGAGTCAAAGGATTGTAGCTTCACGGCGCACTCTTGAAATTCTGAGAGTTTTTGCTTAATCTCCTTAGGACAGGCACAAGAGAAGACAAAGTTTTTGATAATTGTGCAGGTTATGTGAACAAAAGCTTGCCTAACTAAGGCCTGGAGAGTAAAATGATTATCCATGGCTGCAGCTGAACAGGGTCTAACGATCTTTCCGAATATGTCTGCTTTTATTTATGTACATTCAATGAGGTATTTTACGCAGATTTTATCACATAAAAGCAGCAATACATAAAAACGTTATAATTTCATCTAAGCAGGTGCTTTAGCGTACCTAAATAATTTCCCTACCACTTTCCATGAAATTGATGCTTCATCATGAATCTAATGTTTGCGTAGAATTATCTACCTAACACTTTCCTCTAAGCAGGTGCTTTGTACAAATCATAGCTAAACTGAATAGTTATTTACCTACGACTTTCTGAAGGTCTTGCTCGTGCGTACAAGCCACCTCAAATGTAGGAATTATATTACGTTTTAATTTCCTTCGAACAGGTGGTTTGCATTAATCATAGCTAAACTGAATCGATATTTACCTACGACTTTCTGAAGGTCTTGTTCGTGCGCACAAACCGTTTGTTTTAGATGAATTATTTACCTACCACTTTCTTAGCAGCTGCTGGCAATGATTAAAATATTTAGCTTGTCTTTTCATGGCATATATAACTTGGTGCTTTACTGTATCACTACTCATTTACCATTTTAATTTCAAAGTTAAACAATGGCGTTTTATTGCAGCAAAGTTGTTAATGCGTTTGCGAATATAGATCATAGCCAACGCAAACTATACTGTGATTTTAATTGCGTAGTTGGTTTAGGAGGTAATCCGTCACGGTTTGGTCCGCGGCCATTTCGTGATTACTGTCCTGATAGAAAGCGTATGTTCACAGTTCCTTGTTCACACGAGTACAATCAGTGCCAGGCTAGTGGCAGATATCTTTTTTTCTTCGGAAATGAGATTGCGAATGGAAATCTTACTCTTGATCAATTTGAAGAAACATTGCCTCTCGATTTTACACAACCTAAATTTTCACTGGATCGACCAAATTATTGCAATGCCAATCAAATGGATTTCCAAAACGGGTGCCCAGGAACAAAACTGTTTTATAGGAATAATTATCCCGTGATCGAGTACGGGTATCCGGTGACTCTCCCTTGTTCTCATGGAAATGGCGAGTGTGAGATTGATGCTCTGGGGAAATTTGCCCTTCTGCGAGCAATTGCATTGCGTTATGTTCCAAAGCGGTCCTTTCGCATCATAAGTGCTCTAAATTGGTCAAAGCGTATCAACGAAGGACTTCAAATTCTTCCATGGTATGTGTCCATCAATGATATGTTACTTCAAACTGGAGCGTGGTCATTTCGTCCAGAAGACAAGAGATTTCTTTGGAATCCTTCAGATATTCTTGTCACACCGGAGAATCAAATCTTGCGTACAACATTGCCTTTGAGTGGGTTGACTAAGCCATTGTATGATATGAGCTCTGAGTTTGATGAGCTCGGAGTAGAAATTCCTAAACAGCTGGAAACAGCTTTATACCAGCGTTACCTAGCTGATCGCATTCATTTTACAAATAGCATCACATACCGCCCGAACAATCTGGAAATTCTCATCAGAGAAACCTATTATCCAGCCGAACAGGAAAACTTGGAAAATATAAATGTCGAAAATGGAAACGAACTATATCAAGCGGGATAAGGAGGTACTATTTCTTTTAGACCATGTATTATATTTTACTTGGTATTGAATTTTACTTGGCACTTTACTAGGTATTACATTTTACTTGATACATTTATTACTTGGTACTACGTACTACTTGTTACTTTTTTGTATATTGTGTGCAGTTCCTATGTGCCTATCCAAATTGCGGCCATAGGACAAAACGGATTAAGCAGCACTTGGCACATTCAGAATGCCACACTCTTAGCTGTGGATGTTATTGTGGAGTGGATGACAACGGCGAACACAAATGTCGTAACAGCCAAAATCAACAAACAGTGGACAACGAATTACCGTCGACAATAGACATGGGAGTTTTTGAGAGAATAAGGTATGGTCACAGAGGATCAGTCCAGCAGTTTCATCATGTCTTTAAGGATATCACCTTAACCGTATCGGACGCCTTCAGCTCCATAAACGGCTCCATCAAGAATATACTTTCTGCATTTCTGGATCATTTCCTCAATCTTAAGTTTCAAATTACGATTCAGGTGAAACTGCTAAAGGTAGAAACTAATACGGTAACGACAAGGTATTTAAGGACTCCTTACATAAAATTGCTCCACAAAAACTTTCTGAACGAGACCATATTCTTTAGTGAACACTTTCTGGAAACATTTGTTAATATATTTGTGCAGGGCGGTAGCAATTTCCAAGTTTTGGCGATTGAGAAAATTGATTTAAGTATTATAGAATACCAAACACTAGCTCCTCGTGCCTATCTAGAATTACCAGCGAATCTTAGGAAAAGAAAAGAAAAGGATGGCTACTGATCATTGCTTTTTATTTAGCGTTATGTGCTGTCTTTATCGAGACCGAATTAAATTAAAAGGTTTTGAGGAAATCCCATACAATCAACTCACAAGGCATTATAAACAGAAATTACGATCTTTGTGGAAGCTTCCGGAAAGTTATATTCCAATCATGAAAGAGTTGGACGCCTCAAAATCGTTTATATTTGATCCATTTATTGGAGCGGTGTCACTAGAACAAATCAAATTGTTTGAAACACAAAATAATATACAGGTCACGGTATTTGAAGAAAAACGAGGAACCATAGTCCCTGTATATCGGTCAAATGTAAATTACTCGAAAAAAGTCTTTTTACTTTTATTATGCGACAAACAAAATGATTGCTTAGGTAATGATAGAAAGGCACATTATGTCTCAATAATAGATCCGTCTAGCTTTTTTGGTCAGAATGAAGCCCGTGGCAAAAGATTATGCAACACGTGCTTCAAATTAATTAGGTCTGGGTATAACGAGCACGTTCTTTCATGTGGTGCAACAAGAGATCTACGACTCAAATTTCGAAAACCAGGATCACGTTATCATTTTACAAAACATTATATGAGAGAACCAAGCGATTTTTCCATGTTTTATTTTCTAAAATGGTACCCGAATAATGCTTTAGATAAAATATGGAAGGATCTTTCTCCAGATAGCAACGTTAAATTTACAAGACGATTATTAGTTAACTTTTTTACATTGGCAATTCTTGGACCAAATAATCAAATTACATACCACAAGACTTATTTTGGGGATGACGCTCTATCCGTTTTTATTAAATTAGTATTTTAAAAAGGATTTGATTGTTTGAACATTATAAAAACGGCTTCGAAACCTGTGACTCTTCATGATGATGATAGACAAAAAATATTTCAAGCACAAGAATGCAGCTATTGTTGCAAACCTTTCGTCGAGACAGACCCAAATTTAAAGAAAGCTATTGATCACAATCATATAACTGGAAAATTTCGCACATGCATGCATGTCAATTGCAACATTCTAGTGCGAAAACAGAATATTATACCTGTTTACACGTACTGCGATGATGGAGTAGTTCACAATATTATATTAGAAAGTATAGATGACAAACTTTTCAAACACGTAACTATAATTCCAAAGTCAGAAAATAATTTTTTATCAATCATATTTTACAAACAGATTCGATTTTTGTCGGCAAAAAACTTTTTTCATGAACCGTTTACAGCGTGTTTAACTTCATTGAACATGAACGATGATTTCCATTTCACAAAGTACTACACAAAACAGCTTAATTCAGACACCATGCGAAACGCTGTTAGCAATTTTTACGATCCATTCACAGCCTACAGCAGAGACCATACATCCCTCGACGAAATTCCAGCACGCGAAAAATTCGTAAATCACGTAGACAAATCAATCCCTTCCAAGGAAGAATACAATGCACTGGTGTCATTATGGAACGAGTTTAAATGCAATGATTACAAATCATTTCTAGAAAACATTTTAGGATTCCAACTTCTGCTACTGATTGATTTGTGGTCCACGTTTCAAAGCTTTTGCAGAGAAACATATTTACTTTCTCCAAGTTTTTCATTTGCTTTACCATCCTATTTGTACGATGTTTCTCTATTCCTTACAAATTCAAGATTTGAAATGATAACAGATGCAAATGTTGCAAAAAATGTGTACGCTGGAATCAGAGGTGGTATCATTCAAATCAATAAAAAGTTAGAAAAGACAGATTCAAACACTATTATAACTGGACTTGATATTAATATGTGCTACTCCCAAGCTTTGTCTGGTCCTCTTCCATATGATTCAATTAATTTTCTCGACAGTGACACACTCAATGATTTTGACATTTACAACGTCAATGACGCAGACAATTACCAGTACTGGCTAGAATGTGATCTTGAGATCCCAGAAAAAATTCACGTGTCAACTGATGAGCTACCTTTTATGCCAGAACATTTAAAAATTTTCAGCAACATGCTAAGTGATTACCAAAACGAATTGTTTGAAAATGTGTACAAGAAATCACTTACTGATATGTCAGTCTCAAAATTGGTTCTTACTCTCCATGATAAAAGACACTATTTTACCCATTCACGTTGCTTGAAATATTACCTTAGCCAAGGAGTTATTTTGAAGAAAATTCATTCTGCGATTAGATTTAGAGAAGTGGCATTTTTGAAACCGTTTATTTTGCGAAATGTAAACCTACGTAATCATGGTAGAAATAAATTTGTCAGGGATATTGCTAAAAAGGCGAGTAACTTTTTTTCTGGTTCTCTCTCTCCCCGGTATACAAATAGACATAAAGTGAAAATCTGCACGTCACAAATAGAAGCACTTGATCTTATGGCTGACACTACATTTAAGAATATAACTCTGTTATCGCCTAAGACTTCAGTAATTGAAAACGAGTACAGAGATAGTTACTGTGATCATCCCATATTGACATATGCATCAATGCTGGAACATAGCAAGATTTATTTGTATAGATGCTGGTATGAACACATAAAATACGTGTTTAGGAACGTATCTCTGCAACTTTTATCGGTCAGTACGGATTCGTTTTATTTTAGCGTAAAATGTGAAACACGCGTATTCTATGAACTGTTAAAACAATTTAAAATTTTAGATTTATCCTCTGTAAATATTGATAATCCTTTTTATTCCCTAAAAAATCGAGGCAAATTAGGTTTTTTAAAATTTATACATGACGATCCAACAGGCATTGAAGAATTTTGTGCTTTACGACCACGATGTTACTCCATTCTATTAAAATGTAAAAAATGTTGCAAAAACAATATTTGTGACTCGTGTAAGTTTATGCCGAAATATATTCAGACATTTTCCGGTCTGCCGTTACATGCTCTGAAGCGAATTACTCATGAAATGTACAAGAATACAATTTTAAATGACGAAAGCACAAATATAACGTATGAAAATATTCAGGCCTTGAATGGAAAGCCAGGCATTTATAAGATAACTAGAATAGCATTGAATAATTTAGATACCGGCAGATACTGGTTAAGGTATGACAAAAGCTTTGCGATTGGATCGAAATTAATATAAATGCAAAAATACATAATTAATAAATTGTTGTTGTGTAAGTAAAATGAATACTAAAATTCTGTCCATTTATTTTGCATGAAAATGTTAAGCATTTATGCATCACAAGCATGTGAACAAAGAAAATTTACACGCGTCACATCATCTTGCATTGCCCCATCCTGTCAGCCTCTTTTGGCGTAAGGAGCAAAGCCGGCTTTTTCTTTCTTTCATTTTCATTAGGTAAGCAAACCTCGTTTCCCCTCTTGAGTGCCAATAGTCATTAATTAAATAATTAATTGCATAAAATGGATTCTTGTAAATGGACTGAGAGTTGCAATAACTGCACAATCAAAAATTGCACCTACTATGAAGTTGACTTGACCTCATTCTGTTACAAGTTCATAAATGTCAACGAAGTTCTCGATTTTGGACCAATTCGACTACCTGAGGGCTGCAGACATGCGATTTGGAGTCACAATACATCCACCACTTCAGATGAATCTCGAGGAATTCCAACCGTTGGAGACAGTGGATCAGTTTGGAGTAAGTAATTTGTTTTTTGGGAGAATGTCTACTTATAATTGGCTACTTGGTATTAAATATAACTTGGTACTGAAAATTACTTGGTACTTATTCATACTTGATACCTTATATAGTTCCTATTGCTGTCACACTTGCCGTAATCAACTTTGTCCTCCTAATCGGATTCGTTGGATACAAGACTTGGAAACGGTTTAAGCAAAGGAGAAATGGATATCAAATGAGGCTGAGAGAGTCACGCTGGAATTTACGCAGTGGATGGGTTCACAGCCCTCATGATGAAACACCGCCATCGGCCACTGGCACTCCTCGCAACCCTCTGGAATCTTCATTTGAAATGTCTACATTAGAAAGACCATTGAATCCATCCCGCTCCAGACCAAATCCAAATTCTTCTATGCGTACGACTCCAGTGGAATCAGTGGCAATCCCGCCATCCTCGTCTTCATTTTTCACAAATGGAGCATTTGAGGTAATGAATTTAAAGTTTAAATATTTTAAGAAACAAATATTCTAAGCAATGCAATTTTGGGTTATGCGCTATTAGAGTAACTCTCAAGATCCTGCGATCATCCAACCTCATCAAACCGAAGTCCAGGTTCACGGAAACGGGATTGAAAATGGTCAGTTTTGTTTATACGTTTAATATTTATATGATTCTAACTTTGATTTCATTATATTTCAACAGCCTCTTCCATTGATAATTCTAATGTGGTGCCAGTAGTACCTACACGTAGAAGGCTTGAGTTCTTTGACTGCAGTGACATTCTTCCCGATGACACCAACGTAGATCTAGAGGAGCTGGTTACTGATGATGAAGAATCAAACCCTTGTCCTCCAACTACTTCACGCCCAAGAAAGAAACCCAAACGATTTACTCCATCCGATTACAAATAATATCAGTATTGTCTAATGTTCTAGTTTAAAAGGCTTGTCAAAAATTACATGCAACATAAAGTTCCTGAATAATGTGTTTACATTGTATCAACTTTGCGTATCTTAATCAAATTTATTCATATGCAGCTTTTTATATTATTTTTGATGTATGAATAATGCCATAATCATTCTAGTTTATTCATAGTTCCTAAGGTATGAATGTTTCACTATGCCATGAAATAGATTTTACTCTATTGATGATTGTTTTATAATGTTTATATTGTTGGTAATTAAATCTTACAACTTTGATATGACCTTGACCTTTGACCTTATTTTTATGCAGGCCCTTAGTCGTTATTTTTCGAAAACTTTTCGCTCCCTCCTCTCCTCCCTTTGTTGACCCGGTTGACCTCTCATTTTTCTCACTACTAACGTCTCTGGACCAAACTACTCATGAAAAGCGATGCATTTACATTGAACGCCAGGAGTCCTTCTGATGAGGAGCTGAATTCCGGACCGTCTGGCTTCCACTTCACCGAAGCTCCTTATGATGCAAACGTAAGAAAAAAAAGTTAATTGATTAAGCTGCAATAATCAGATTGTAATCTCCCTGGAATGAGGCGTTATCAAGCTAGTCTGACTTTGCTCCATTTCAGGTGTGGTGGCATGTCCTGAAATACATTAACGACCCCAAAAATGTCAAAATTCTGCGACAAGTTTGCAAAATGTTTCGGAGCATCTTGAGACGAAAGTATGTGGAATCTACACTTCCAGAGGTGAGGTTTGGATGAAAGCAAATTCAAATAGCAATAAATGAGTATAATTGAAACGATGTCGTGATGTCCTCTTGCAGATTACAAAGCTGATCTGGACCAAGCGCCCGATGTACTTGCTCCAAGACGGTATCGACTACGATTATGACCACTACTTGTGTGTGGAAGGAAAACGAAAGGGTCCTCATGAGTCTTCGCCTTCTTTCGAGATTGTGCAAGAAGTCCGTGGAATGCCATCACACTCCCTCCATCGAAATCAGGGCACCAGATCAGCTCCAAATGATTGCTAAGATTTGCACGGATATATCAGCAAGGAGGATCAACGCGGACGAAATTTTCCCGAGTCGAATTCAAATAAACGAGGACAACATGTGGGGCAATTTCGAGGAAAATTCTCAAGAGTACCTGCAGTTCCTCCAGACAATCAAGATGTTCCTTGGGCTCGTAGGGAGGCGAGTACGCTCTTTCGAATACTTCGCCTACTTTGGGACTCCGGGTCATATCTACGGGCGCCTGCGGGAGTTCGTGGTCTTGATGCCGAACTTGGAGTCCCTTGATCTGTTTAATGGCGGCCGTTTGGCAACGAGCTCCGCTCAGCTGGAGTACATTGAAACCTTTCCCAGATGCCCCAGCCTGTCATCCTATAAGGAACACTGGTGGGTCCTACCTGCCCCATACATCCACCGAATACTTGAGGCAAGCCCTGGGCTAACTACAGTTCATCTTAGCGAAAGCGTCTTACGTCAGAAATCACTCATTTCCCATACTCGGGGAAGAGGCTCTGACGAAACTGAAGTCTCTCCGGATTTGTCCAGACATCCCTTTCTTGAGTCATCGTCATCTAACTTGGAAACTGAACAAGCTTGTGCTTGCGAACCCAGCCGGAGAACACGATTCTGATGGAAACTGGAAAAAGACGAAGATCGAGATCCCTTCTGGGAAACTATTTCCGTTTCTCAAGCAGTTCAGCGGCACTCTTCAGCACCTGCATGTCAGGATGGACGTCCTGGACAGTGGTAGTGGCCATTATTTGGAACTGGAAAATCTGAAAACTCTGAAGTGGAGACAGCATGGCTCATTCCAGAACATGGATTTCCTGTTGTATGCGGAAAGGCTTGAGGAATTGCTAGTGAAAGTGGGGAAGAGTCACATGCTGCATGAGGAGGAGATGTCTGTGCAGTACAGGAGGATCATTGGGGAGGAGAGTGGAGGCTTCATGGGGAAGAGCGTCTGGGATGTATTCCCTTACTTGCGAAGGGCCTGTGTGGTCTATTCCGACCATCTTGAGTCCCATATTGGCGGATGGCGTTTTGAGGAGCGCAGGAAGAGGACTAGGACGTAGAGAGGATGTCATAATATGTCAGATTGCAGCAGGGAACAGGACATGCGTTTGGCAAAGTGAAAAATCCTTACGATGAAATGAATGATTAATATTAATGAACGATAATGCTATGTTTAAATAAAATAGTCAGACTTTGATTACCACAACCATTGTATTCGAATTTTAAGTGATTGTAGCTGTAATGACTAATAACTGACAGAAATGTTGTGAATAGTATATTATGTAAAGAAAATAAATAGCTCTTCTAAAATCTCATGAGAATTTTCACCTTTGTCGTTCTCATTTTCCCCAGGAGAGCTAAATAGTAGAGTGCAGATTAGACTTCTACATGATGTCCATGTCAATGACATTTTTGACTTAACATTTAAGACATCAAAAATGTCCATAAAATTTTGTTTCGTAAAATTCGAGACATTTGTCATGTCATAAATGTCATGAAGTCATTGGGACATTTTGAGAAATTTGACAGAAAACAATAATTACTTTTTTTTGCCTTAAGCAAGAAAATATTTTTTCCGCGCAAAATCTCCTAGTAAACCACACGTATACTTTGACTAATTATTGTTTCTCATTTCTCGATAAAAAATTAAATATGACTACTTAATAGTAACGTAAACCACGATTGCTGGAGCAATACGAAACCAAACTCAGTACATGTCAAAAATGTCATGTCAATTTTTCAGGACATGTCAATAAATGTCAAGACATTT
>JAHZNI010002319.1:0-12617 GCA_027744415.1 Seira ritae | reverse complement strand
TTATTTCACACGAAAAGAAAATGTCATTTTTATTACATAGGAAAATTCGTCGGAGTAACAGTACAATCCGGATGTTCTGGAGCCCCATGGGCGGTTCAACTTTCACCAAAAAAGCACGCAGAAGACTTGGCCACGAAACTAGGATGCCCTACAATGCCCACGACGGATTTGGTAGAATGCGTCAGAAACTTTACTCCCGAGTCTATTATGAAGGTGAGAGCACTACTAAGTACTACTGTTAGCCCTGTTTACGCTTACCTGTTAACTTTTTGATAGGTTATTAAGTTATTAATTAACAAACGTCTTTCTTAACAAATAAGTCAGTACCTAACCTATAATATCAGTGCATTCTGGCAATGCGAATTTCGCTCAAGTTTGCAGATGCTCATGTGAAAGACAGTCGCAATTTTATTAGTTATTTTTTATTACTAGACGTACTTACGTTTAGGGGATGGGACTTAAAATATGTATTACGAAAAAGCTGTGTCATCAGAATTTAGATTTTTTCTAGCCATTTGTGTCACCTTATGACCAGTTTATTTTTAGCTATTCTTTACTATTTTTCACATTAATTAATTATTTGCTTACCCAAAGATTCTGAAAAGGCCATTCTCATTACAAAATGCACTCAACAAAGGTGAAAGCAGAGAATATGATAATTATAGTAAAGTGAGCTAAAATCTGAGTATCAGTCGATATAAATAGGATCAGGAGAAAATGTCAAAAAGTAGCTGATGCTAAATATTTGAATTAATTTGATACGGTTCCTGCAGATTGGTAGAATAATTGAATAATATACACAAGAAAGAAATTAGAAGAAAGGATAAAAAATTGTTCAGTAGAATAAGACTCCACTTGATCTTCACCTATTTAAAATTTCCAATTTTTTCAGCATGCAAAATTGGAAGACGGTTTGAGCTTAGCGTATGCCACCGTCATTGATGGAAAATATGGAGGAAAGTTCCTCATGGACCACCCCGAAGCTATTATTCGATCAAAAGCATTCCACCCTGTCCCTGTCCTTGCCGGATTTACGAAGGATGAAGTCACAATTTGGTTCACCAAGTGTAAGTTTGACACAACTTAGTCCTTAATTATTTCTTCAATGCATTGATATGCTATAATTGTTATACGGATACCTTTGGAAAAGAAGTACATTTATGTCTGGCATCCCACATTCTTACTGATTATGAAAATGGTCCATGAAAATCAAAAATTATTTATATCCAATATTACTTCACCTACTTCAACATTTTTGCGATAACTAGTATGTCCACCTACATTACAGTTAGAATTTTTAATACGTTTGTCATGTACATTTAGTTGGACCGACAACAAAGATGAAGGATCTCCGTTCATTTGTCCAAGTGGATATGGTGAGCCTGATGGAAGGTCTTCCGACAGTTACTCCGGCAAACGTTGCAGCCATGATTCATTCTGTGTCTGTCCAGTACCTTTACAGATCTGGCGCGAAGGAAAACGATACTTTTGGGAAAACTGGCTCGATTAGTGACGTGAGTCGTTCAAAATCATTAATGGCATCTTCCTAGAGCCCAATTTTTACATAAAACTCATCTTATTTTGTTTAGTTTATTTCTGATGTGGGACTCAAAGCACCTTGCGTTAAAGAAATAAACCTGCTGGAGAAATTCAATTCAAAGCCAGTGTATCTCTATGAGTTCACTTACTTCAGTGTGGACGATGTCAAAATGAATAGACAGGAATGGATTGGTGAGATATTCAAATCATGTCATCTTAAACGTTTTTATTTGTAACAGAAATAAATGCTAGATAGGTTTAAAATGCGATGATTTTTTCAAGAATATTTTAATCTTAGTTCAGGATAGTTATTTTTTCATGCTAAATAGTGTTTTTAAAATGCCTAATTTGTAGGAGCATATCACGAGAGCGAGCTTCAATTCATTTTTGGCGAAGCCTACATGAACTATAGCAACCATCTGAGGTCATTTGATGATAAAAAGATGAGTGATTTTATGATGAGGATTTGGGGCAATTTCGCACGATACGGGTAAGACCATGAATACTTGATTCTGTGATATGATATAAATATAATTTGATTGTTTGAAGGCTTTGTATTTTGTATGACCTTTTTCTTAAGGAATCCTAGTTCATATCAAAATAAAACTGCGAGAAACGGACTGAAATTCGCGTGGACCAATTACACGGAATACAACCAAGATTTTGCTGTGCTTGGTTTGAAGGCACACATGAGTAAATACTTCTTGACTGACAGGTTAGATCTTCCATTCTTTGTCAAATGGTTACTTGAATTAGAGGTATAATTAACGTTAGCGTTTTCCAATTGAGTCAACTGTTTCCATGATGCGCTAAAAACTGAGGAATTTAATTCCACGCATGTTTTTGTTACAAAATGCTTGAATATGCAATTCAATGTTGAAAAATTACTTCAAACCTTGTTTCAGTAATTTTTCTACTTTTTCCTTTCCAATTAATCATAAGCTGGCTGCAATATAAAAAGGAAGAATGCAGCATGGAATTACCTAAATTAATTAATGATATTTATTTTTACATGTTCTCTCAGAATGCTCTTTTGGAACTTCTTCTTCCCAATGTTTCGAGATTACTCGTTCCATTACAACCCCATAAAACCATGTGACGAGTGGGAGATAATAAGTCGCAGTTGGTCTTTCTGGTTCCTGCTGCTAGTCACCCTTGTTTCCGGGTTTGTCCTCAGCACGCTCATCACACTAAGAGTGAAGAGAAAGCTTTTCTCCAGACTGAGAACCAACAATAACACGACAACCACGAGTGCTGTCGCTCTTAATCATAGCAGTTTGCACGATCGCAATCATCGCCACCTTCATCATCGAACGAGTTTAAGTGATAGGGATAACTTCATAACCCATCAAAACAATGTCATTTGTACTAGTAGCTTAATTATGAGTCGAAACCAGCAAGGAAATGGAGGGGGTGGTTCAGGAAGTAGTAGTCATTCCGTTCTTGGTGCAAATGGCACCAAATTACATCCCACTTCGCCTAACTCTGGGGGATGTCCCCATATTTTAGACTAATATTTTAAATTTCTGCGAGGAGTTGGTTATTCTAGATGTAGGCTGACGAGCCTGACTCTGAATCCTTTATACCTTGAAGTATTGTTTGAGGAAGGTGTCCGGATGGCATTCAAACAAACTTTCAGTCACAAATATAGGATGATGACCTGTTTGGAGGCTTAATCATTTGTCGTTTCGACTCTGGACCCGACCACCAAGACTGCGTTCAATTTATGTCAAAAAAGCGAAAATTGGTTGTGCACCTATCGGTTCAACTGCTGAAATCAATCGATGAAATAAATAGTTTTAAATTTTCTATAGTTATTTCAGAAAGTGTAAGTACTTTCATTCATTTTAACGATTCCTGGCCTTGTCCGCTCTAATCCATTTTGTTATAACCATAATACATATGTATGTGTCCATGCATAAAAACAAGTGTCCAGATATATTAGGCGCATCACTTGGCAAAATCAAAATATTCATGTAGCATCATCACGTTGCTTCGGAACAGAAGAGAAGAAGAAAGTAGGGGGCACACTCCTTATGCAAAACTGGGGGCCAGTGAAATTTAAAGTTTTGAAAGCGCTGCAGCGCCCTCTGGAAACAAAGTAGAGAATTGAGAATTGTGGTGATTTACTCTTTTGTTCTACGCAAAAAGTTCTACCACATATGCAAATTTCAGACCATTTGACCAAAAAACAAGATTTTTCCTGTGTTATCATAGTGCCCCTATGCGCCCCCTACCACGCGCTAGAAGTAAAATATGGCGGAGCTCCCATGACAACTTTTGTAGTACTCCTCGAGTTCTACCATATGCCCAAAAATCAACTGATTTCACTGGTCCCCAGAAATGCATTTAGAGTGTGCCCCCCTCTTTAGCGATTCTTCTTTCAAATGAAATATATGTTATATTATTATCTTCTTTCATTCAGAGTTAAACTGGAGGCACTTCAAAATCATGGATTTTAAGCTGTAAATAATTGCCCTTCATTACCAGGTCTTTCTAGTCACAACATTTGAAAATGAAAGTTTCACACAGCAAAACATTTTACATTTGCTTGCCATAATAAATTTGTTAAAATTGGTTAGAAAGTTCGATCTCAGGTATTATAAGCTTTAGTCGGTCGCTTCTACATTACTTACGCAGAGGGATTTGGAAAGTGGGGAATGATTTTTGTGAACATCTTTGCCAGCAGCCAGCATGAGCAAAATTGTATAATATAGGTAATATATTGAATGTTGGTGCTTCCGAAAACGAGGAAAACTATATAACCTCTAACACGTCTTGTCATTTGAAATTTGGGTTGGTGAAAGCAAATTATATATCAGCACATTACAGTTGCAGCACTCGTTTTCACTTTGAAGTAAATAATTAGCGAAACGTTTTTGTTTCCGTATTTTTGTATGTCACTTGCAAATGTTTCGTTATAGTTTACATGCGCCTTTTTGTAGTACGTTATGTGATGATAATGATAATATATTTAATAGTTACTAAAGTTTTATAAATAAAATTCAGTTGTATTGAAGAACGAATAAATAATTTGTCATTTCATTCCATTGAATTTCATTCGAAGGCTCCTGCAAATTTCAGTTTTTTTTGCTCTGGCACTTGTTGAGTTTAGCGCTTAGCTACTCTCATTGAGTATCTATAGAATCCATATTTTGCGACAACTTCAAATCGGACGAAATGCATTCGAGACTTTAAAACACGTCTTGAACAATAATTAATTTATAAAGTAAATTTTAATTATTCGTGTGAAAGCAGAGTTGTACAATGCCATGGGATCTTGATAAACTGCTTGACATTTAACATCACAATTTCATCTGGACATGCATGTATTGACAAAAATGTCACAATGTCATTTAGATGAACACCATACTTATGTGCACAAAGTCTACTTATTAAATAGTGAAGAGTTTCTAAAATCATTTTTCGCCAGCTTGCTTTATTTTTTTATCATTTGTAGCATTTTTTATGCAATTTAAGGCACAGCAGATACAAAATTCACTAGGCTCTCACAATTTTGAAATCCTACGTTCACTCTATTTGGCTAAGTTGCCCACTCTTAAGATTATGTTGACTCTGAGAGAAAGTTGGTCTCGTCGCCAGCAAGACATGAATGAGGGACTATGTAATCTTACCAGGAATAAGGTTGATGGTCCTGCAATGGAAAGATTCTCTGACGAGTAGCTACTGTTCAAGACATTTTCCCTTGGCCATAGTCCTGACAAAGAGTCTGAAACCGACCAGTATCTCCTTGTCGACGGTTAAAAGGCATTGAAAATGCTGAAATTAGCCCGACTTAACAACAAAAATACATTGAATTTTTTGCTTTTTCTAATCTAGGTAAGGAGTATGTAAATCTATGCCCATGGCTATCTCAATTGTATATTATTTATGGATGAGGAATTGGATGAACTAGATATTGACGTATTGATATATGTAAATGAGAATTATGAAATACTTTCAAGTTGCCCCATTGTCACAAACGGAAATACTTTAGCTGAAAGAAGGGCAATGTGTGCGCCTGGTGCAGTTTTTCTGATTTTCACATCTCTTGTAGAACTCAATGCGCAATTGTTGATTCTAATGATGCAGTCCATTTTGAAAAATTTGTCTCCTAGCGCGCGCAAGAGCGCTTTAAAAATAGGGTCCCAAAAATCAATTTTTCCTATTTTTGTGTATATTTCAATAAATAAGACTACAAATGTGCGCTGGATATAAGACTTATGCATTCACCGATAAAATAGTTTCCACTGCTCATCAAAATGTATGATTTTTGGGACCCTAACTTTAAAGCGCGCTAGGAGTCCAGTGAGTTTTACAAGATCTGTGAAAATGAAAATCATAAAAATTACACCCAGTGCACACATTTCCCTTCCCTTTCTTATACTTTCTCAGTAAATGAAAACATGCATAATTAAACTAATTAAAGGTAGTTTTGCGAAACTTAAAACGCTTGGGTTCTGCGAAACGACTTTATTATCAAAACATTTCATAATAAATATATAGTAAATTAGGATGAATTTTAGTACGCTAAGTCACGCTAATAGGAATCACGGTTAAAGAAATAACAATTAAATAATTAAGTCTGCCCAAGATCGATTACAAAAATCAACTTGTGCGTCTTGAGAAGTCTGCTTTATCGTGACGTGCAGAAACTCACCTTACAAAGTGATTTCGAGGCGGCCCATTAATTTAAGTCTTCATCTTCACCTGCTACTTGGCGACGTGTTTGTTGGAATAGTACTAATTTATTTCGATTTTTTTAAATAATGGAGGCGGAGGCAGACTCTGAATTCAAATTAGGTTGGTGACGAGGACTTTGATGAGTAGCTGCCGTTGTTGTGGTAACCGTCGTGAGGGTTGTGTTCGCACTAGCTGTATCACTTTCTTGGAACACTGTAGAAAGGAATAGCCCATGTATTTCAATAAAAATTTGCAAGCAAAAATGAGAAAAATAAAAGACGAAATCAAATCATTAAATTAGGTAAAAATCAAAGCGAGGCGAGAGTTAGAAATTAAAAAATCATAAATACTAAGTAAAGCAAAAGCTTAAAAGCGGAAAAGAAATAAATGTGAAACGTTGCAAATTATAATCACGGCTTCAGGTGAATTGAAATATATGATGTTGGATTGGAATTCATGAATTCTAAAATTCTAACAGAGATATTGATATTTACTTAAGAAGCTCATTAGTAGTAGCATCTTGAGAACAAGCCTTATCTTCCGAATCCGTCATAGTCATGACTCATGAACAATGTATGAAAATGAGATGAGAGTATGCATACTTTACAATTGAAACTTTTTTTAAAAAGAACGTTTCGCCAGAACTTATCATTGTTGAGCTCGAAAGTTATTGAACATTGAAACAAGATTTCTGTAGTAAAAGTGTCCAGGTAAAACTTAAGCCGCCATTGATACAAAATATTAGTTGCTTTATTTAGTCTTCCTTTTCATTCGATTTTCGTGCTATAAAATTATGTCACATATACATACAATTACTTTTCGTGCGCATTTCAATTGCATTTTTTGTTAAAATTAGAATTTGATAATTTCTATTGTTGTTGACTCTTGCTATATTGCTTTTTCATCAATTCACAGTGAAGACGGCCACTATAGCTAAATGTTTCTATTTCGGTATTCAGTGTTCTCCATCGGGATATGCATATTATGCCTAAATTTCGAATAGACTTTGATACTATTATAAATAACTCTATTCATTATCACTAATTTCCTAGGAGTAGGAGTTGCTAGAATTAATCATTTCAAAGTCATTACACTTTACAATTCTAAATAAATATTAGGTGTATATACCGAGATCGAGAATCGAGACTGGACTCACTATTCACTATGTACATAAAATACTTGTTCATTCATATCCACGTAACCACAACATGTTACTCCAAGATAAGTAAGTTTCATCCGCAAAATCAAGAATGCTATAAGGAAATGTACATTTTCCACAATATAGTGGACAAGTGGACTGAAACAATCAGTGAAAACGACAAGATGTAATATTCCAGGCAAAATGGAATGAAGACTGTAGGGGAACCGGCACAGTAATTTTGGAAGTTTGAGTTGCCGGAATAGTATAAATGGTAGAAATCAATAATTCGAACTACAATCTACATAATACAAACATTAAAAATTAGTAAACAAAGCGCCAAAATGTTTTCATAGAAACGAACCGTTTAAAGAATTTCTAAATTCTCGAATCTCAGGAGAGGTGTCTCTCGGGTCTCAGGAGCTTTCAAGCCACAAAATGTAACTACTATCAACATCAAATAAAAAATCGAGAACCTATTTCCTTTCAACTGGGACTGGTGGAAGGGTAAGGGTACTTACAGTCCATAGTTGCAACGATTATTCATTTAATTCTGAAAAATCCATTTGAATGACCGATATTTCTTAAGCTATCTAAGCTACCTGCTTTTTGTCTAAACGTTTCTGTTGTTCATGTACATGTACTTCATATTAATGACTACTTTCAAGAGTCTAGAGCTTAGCTGTAGTGGAATATCTCTGTCCAAAGCTAGATTACTTTAGGTGCCGCCGGTGGCAAGGTGGCTTAAAACGGACTGGGCGCGTTCATCTTTTGCTAATTACAGACATTGTAATATGTAATGGTAAAGCAATGAACGATTGTTACTACGGCTTAGTATGTACAAGTTACTATTACCGTTTACCTATTTCAAGAATTAGGAAAATATGCATTCGCATCTTGTAAAGTATTTTTGGACAAAAACTACATACCTTATTGTTGATGGATTCGTCGTTAATTCGGTTATATGCATTTCGCTTGTGTTTTACAGATAAGTATATATGTATTATAGAAACTGAAGTTAGAATAGTTATAATATATGCTTCAGTTATACTATTTATTTGTTTATTTTTTTCTGGATGTTACGCGCAAGAGTCAGTTTCCTGACTATCGTGCTGATTTGCCAGCATTGGTTGTCTTTCGGGGGATTTAGACTTTGAGGAGTTATGGCGAGATCGACAAGCTTTGCCATTGCTAGCATTTACAGCATTTGCATTTGCAGGGCCTCCGTTGGAAGAACTTTCAGAAGCAATCGCAATAACCCCTTGAGCAGAACCCTTGCTTGCGTTATTAACAGCGGGAGAATCACTCTCCATATTTTTCTTACATTTGTCCAGTGAGATTATTGAGCCAGTGTGTGGCTTGTCCCCACGCTTTTCTTCCAGGCTTCCGGAGTCTGCATTGGATCGGCCCTCCTTCTCCTCGTTTTCTTCAATTCGTCGCAGTTGGTACAAGTCATACAGGAAGAGAGCCAATGCAAGTAACTTCAATCCTGAGAGGACGCCAACATACTTGTATCTGAAGTCTTGGATGTCGTAGAGCAGACATCGCCCGCTCACTGCCGGGAGAAGCGATGAGCATCGCTTTACTTTCCAGAGGAGGCAGGCTGAGTCAATCACGTTTCCGAATATTATTGGACTGGGTATGTACCCAAAAATACGGAAAATGACGAATTGCATTCCTAGGGCGAAGGACCGTTCCTCTGGAGTGACGGAACGAAGTACGATCATGAGTAGCGGCATCTGAGTCACGGCGACAGTCCCAGTCATGAAAAATAGCACAATCATGAAGGGTAGGAGTGTTTTACACGGAGCAGGGGAGTCAACACAGCGACCAGGAGTAACACTAGCTCCTCCAGCACCTTCAAATTAGTAAGGTCATAGGACGTCAGTTTTTGTTACAACTAAACATATTATGCAAGTATGTTTGTAAAAATATGAATGAATCTGACTTACAAGAACACTGCGTCATATTAACCGCACATCCTGCATGGCACGGGCTGTAGTAAGTGATACCATTATGACAGACCATTTGCGGGTCCAACGAGTTGTCACAGGAACACTCTGCGTTGCAGCTACTCGTCAAATTCAGGTTTACAAGTTGCTCCTTCCCGGTATCCCCGGTTAATCCGGGATATGGCACAGTACCTCCAGCCAGGTTTGGATTGGGTGAGGATTGTTTGCAACATCCTCTACTTCGACAGAACTTTGATCCAAATCAAAGTCTTCCTCTTGTATGCTTTCTTGACGGGGCTTGGTTTGACTGGGCTCAACTGGCTGTCCCTCCTCCTTCTCGTCCTCTTCCTCCTCATCATTTTCCAAGTCATCTTTGTAGTTTGATATTCTCGGGAAGGTGAGGAAGGGTAAGCAGGATACAAAGAGTAAAACTGCAGCAATGATATATCCTGCCCACCACATACCAATGGGCTTTCCGTCGGGACCAACGGCGCCACTGGGAAGATGCAGGAAGTAGGCACCGGAGAGAAATCCCAAAACAGGTCCGAAAGCTGCCATGGCATACACTGTCCCAATATACATGGAAGAGGATTCCGGAGGAACGTGGTCGTCCACATACGTTATTCCGAGAGTGAATAATGGACTACCTCCGCATCCTAAAAGGAGCATGGCTAGCATAAATAGAATCAAGGGATGTCCGTAACTTTCATCGGGATTTGAGCTTTTAGTTGTAGTCTTCCCTTGTTCATCAACAACCTCCACTGTGCATCCATAAGACATCATCAATTCTTGCTTAGTGACGCTTGGGTATTTACTGGAGCTGTCGTTGAAGGCATGATTCTCAGGAATGCCACCTCCATCATCCGAAATAAATTTGGAGGATTGTGGATTCGCTGAGTGGCAAATCCCGTTCCTCATTTCAGGTCGCATTGTTGCTAAAGCCATAATTCCTTGAATGTGTTTCGAAACATTTTGATTCTCAACTGAGAGCTTGCCAGGAGGGTGGTATGCTGGCGAGAGGAACTCCGGGAGGGTAAATACAATGCACCCCACAACCATCACTAGCACCCCCACTGCAATCCACCGAGGAATATGTCTCTTGGCTCCCAGATAACTCACAAACATGACAGTGATTACATTTCCCATTTCATACGAGCTCGCCACCATTCCCACAAATCTGGACGGGATTTCAAACCTTGACTCAATAGTTGTTATCACAGAATTCACATATCCCGATGCCACTGCCTGCTGCAGGGTTACAAGGATGGCGAGAATAAATACAAAGAATTTAATGTTTGCAAACTTTTGAAAACATTTCGGGAATACACATGGCCCGAGCCCACATTCCATAGAATCCAGACTGATGTCATGCTGTCCAAGATCCTTCTCCTTTTTTAAAAGTTTCTTCTTTTTCTGCTGCGCGGTAAACTTTTTCTCAGACTCTGTAATTGACTTTTTTCTCCTGAGATCTGTCCCGTCCACGGATGTTGTGGGGGAAAGGGGACTTAGCTTCCCGGTGATTAGTACTACCTCTGGGGAAAGTGGCCTGGGTCTGTCGGTGGCAGCAGTGGCCTCCGGTGATAAACTTCGTAAAGGAGGTGCATGGTGATAGTGATGCGGAGTGCTCGAAGATGAGTCCAAGTCTCTAAGAGATGACCAGGCCATGGCACCCATGCCAACCATCGGGAGACAGCCGGAAAGGGCTCTTCGATGCCCTTTCTGCCAGTTGGAGGAAGAGCTAGTTGGAAGCATGCCATGATGGGCAGTGTTGGGATGAGAAGGTCGAGCCTCAAGTTGGCCATGAAGAATGCCAGAATGCTGAGGAGGGCTTATAGGACCACCGTAAGAATGCCCTCTTCGATGGCCTCTGTGACCTTTGTATGGGTGGTGATGGTTACTCCCATTTATCACAGATTGCACCGCTGCAGACGTTACTGCACCGGAGCTTGGTGTGGTGGGGGTGGTGAATGAGGAAGTTACAGGTGCAGGAGGACAACTTCCCCCCTCCCCTCGACAATCGCTCTGTAAACCCTGTTGACCTTCTGGCGTCTGATGACCTGTCGATGACATGGCAGCATTGTATCGCTGAATAGTTTGTCCAAGGCGAGAGGACATTCTAAAAATAAAGTTTGGACAAAAATTTCTTGATTAGACATGGCCTAAGGTTTAACATAGATATTCTGTCGTATAAGGCGATGGAAAAGGTGATTAAATTAGGATTGATTTTTTGCAAGTGAAAGCGATGCAACCTCAATTGAAACCAATCATCTTTCGTTTTTAAGATCATTCATATTAGAAAATTATATCCACCCAGAGGCTCTGAGGATGAGGTACACAAACCCACATGCAAGGAGTCAAGCTCGATGCAGGAATACCTACTTCACCACCACCACCACCTACGCGTACCAAATAGATAAAATTCTAAAAGGCCAGCCTGTGACATGTCCATGTCCATAGAAAATCTTTCAGTGACCAAGTCGAGCCAGTTCGTTCATCTTAGCCAGTCGCAAAAAAAAAGTTGAATGATTCGAGATGGCTCATTTTTCCCACAGTATACACATGCATGTATGTAATAAAAAATACTTTTTTGCCTCCACAAAATCATCGTGAAATCATCATTGTTACCTAAACTTCATGTCTGTGTTATTGCACTTTGTAACTTTTGTAAGCTTGTGCTACTCACCTGTACAATCTTTTACGTTGCGTCCAAATCGGCTATGCTATTTGAAGTGGAGATTTACAGGTTGAAGTTGTGGTAGATTAAGTCTTCTTGGGCAATAATGGTACTGGTGGCTTAGAAGCTGCTGCTTCATTGCATGACAATGGGATATATTATTACGTTGGAAAAGTCTAACGGAGGATAATAAGGTGGTAGATGGTAGATAGATGAAGGAGATTCCTTGAACTTCAAACTGGTTCTTCACGAAGTAGAAGCTGGGATCAGGGCGACAAATTATCTACGGCTTCATGGCGACCTATTTACAAGAAATTAATAAAACCACCCAATAAATGAACAGCACTAAAATAAAATTAGAATGCTAAATTATTAATATGTTTCCTGCATTCTTGCATAACCCACTTTTTTACCATAAATCCGACGATCATTTGCTTAAAAAATTGAATGCGCAGTAAAGACAAAGAAATATTAAATCGACCAATTTATGTAACTTCATTCATTTTGTACCAGCTAATTGTCAATTGTTCCAACGAAATGCTCAAGCTCCGACCTTAACTATACTTAAAAGGAAGGTGCATAGAATGCTCATAAAATACGTACCTACGAGCCAAGCCAAATTATTACGTAT
>JAHZNI010002318.1:0-13821 GCA_027744415.1 Seira ritae | reverse complement strand
GAGATTGAAAGGTCTGTTCGCACACACACATCCTATCATATCATTGCAATGCGTTGTGAAAAGAGTAAACTTGAAAAAAATTTGTGTGTGCTCCTACGCATTCCTAAAAAAGATGATATTTTTTCGCTAAATGGTAAAAATGGCAATGAAGCGGACTGAAAGAATGGGATGCTGCTGCATGTGAAATGGATATATCTATCTAGTATTATGTATTGTGTACACATATCCTCTAGATCCATCCACTTGCCTTTTGGCTTGTGGGAAGTGTGTGTTTTCTGGGATTTCTATAAAAGCGAAACACAGCAAACTTCTTGAGATCCAAAATTGCTTTTAGGTACTGAATAGCTTTGAACTGTGACAAATTCCGATGATATTGGTACATATTATGATTATGATAATGAGGATGTATGTACATTTTGCACATGCACAGAAATGACCATTTTTGCCACTAAGTTATTTATAATTTCGTCAGAATATTGATGTTAGCCTGACAGGATAGATGCTGTTCTTTATACTTGGAAAAAATTACATAAATCTCGGGTTTGCCCAGATAATAATTGACTTTCTGATTTGAATGAAAATATGTTAATATCTCAGCTTTTGTGTTTCTAATCATGTCAAAAGTTATTTCGTTTTAACATCATCTTCAACTCGCTTCTTTCACAATTTTATAACTTTAGCACATTTGGTTAGGTTGAAGTCTGGGCATCAGAAAGATGTTAATTTACATCAGAGAATTATTAGACATTAGACACCAAAGCGAAAAATTTGAATGTAAAAATGATTACAAATTCCTTTCTAATAACGACTCACAAATATCAACTAACTAGCTTTCTTATTCTACTTCCTATCTGAAGTTTTCATGTAGACAGACAGACAACTTCTACTTTGCCATAAGAATCAATTCTGACTATAAAAACCAAAGAGTCTTTTTTTGTATTTTGGTTCGCAAGTAAATGCTAAATACGCTAGTGGTAGTAATGAAATGATGATGATGATCAGGATGAACATGTTATTTGTATGGAGGATCTATGAATGTGAGAAGGAAGGAGGAGGAGGAGAAGAAAAGTGTGCAGTGCAGAGACAAAAGTGAAGTTTGAGCATGTTTTTCAAGGAGAACTGTGCGCTCTGTTCAGCGTTCAGTTCATGCATAATTTTTTTCTAGATGTGTACAAATGTAAACTGAAGAAGTTTTATGTTTTATGAAGGTAGTTTTGTCATGACATGCATTGTTTTTCTTTTTGACAGAAGCGAAGCTATAAGTTTGAGCTTGAGTTTAGATTTTTGTTGAGATTGCAAGAACTTTCATGCTGAAAATATGCTCTTGCTCTAGATCACTTACGTATGGATTTGGTTCAGATGAGCTATTAAAATTAAATGAATTGAAATTGAATGAGTTTGAGGAGAGCACTTGATGTGCTGATGAGGAGATGAGATGGTAGACTTTGAGGCGGAAAAAAATTATGAGAGAGTTCAAGTTAGTTGGTGTAATAATTTAGGCAGACTAATTTTTTTTGAGAATGCAGAGGGAGAAGAAAGAAGAATGAACATAAATTATGCTCAGGCTCAGCTCAAGAGAAGAAAATAGGAAGGTCTTGCTTTAATGATGATGATGACTGTTAAAAATATGATATAATTATTATGAAGTGGTGGAAGTAGAGCAGTAGCAAATACGCTTGAGTGAGTAGTAAATATTAAAGTAAAAAGATAAAATGCTTGAATTATCATTGTTCAGAGTTCAAAAAGAAGCGAGTAGCGAGGTCTTTGTAAGAAGTACAAATACATAAATAGGTTTTCTTACTGCATAATATATTATTGCATCTAGATTGTAGTATGCTTTGCAATGTCATTGATTATACCTATCTGAAAGCTGGTAATTAAAAGAGCTTTGTTAAATACGCAACTGGGCGCACTAAGATTTAGTATTTGTAACTAAAAACTCTTGACTGAATATACATTAAAACCTGAGCTCCAAGTTTCAGGTAAAACCCTGATTGGCAAAATCAGTGATTGCTATTTTTACATATATTTTTGTTCCATTTCATTTAGAATTTCCAGTCCCATTTCCACCATAGATTAATTAATACTTAGATTTCCACGGCTTAATTCGTCCGTTGATTTGATGCACTATGATCCTGATGTTTCTTATTTTCATATGTTTTTCATAAATTTGACAAATCTAATGTAAGAGTATTTTGCAGGGAGACAAGATGTTGCTGAACATTGACATTGGAATAAAGCATTTATTCCAGCAATTCCAAATAATTGTTGATCATCATCATTCATAGTTTGACATTATTTGTTTCATTGCTGCATCAAAAACATTTCTTGACTTGGATAGGTATATTAAAGTTCGATTTGATTGCTCTTTTAAGAGTTTTTCGGTAAATTACGGTCCGACAATGGCGGCATTTTTTAGTAGAAACAGTTCTTTATGGTTCTTGCTTATTATAAGGAATAAATTTTGTTTTGAGAGGAACACTGTATTGATTTCAAAACACTTTAATATATTTCAACATTATTGTAAAAATAACAATGCTTTCTTGTCTATTTAGAACAAAAGTACAAATAGTTTTCCATAAATTAGGAATACATTATTTCCTGTGGTACGGAAGCTGAACTAATATGTAAAAATGTGCTTGTCAAAAGCAAGTATTTTACTAGAAAGTAAAACTAAACTAAAAGTTATGTAATAAAATTAAAGTATAATGGCCACTTTATGCAAACAATTGGCACAGGTCTAATCAAAATTACATTTTGATTTTTCTTCCAAGTTTCGTCCTAACTGTACTTTTTTTGCCCCTCGTCCAGGGCATTGTAAACTGCAGACGTTGTCCTGTGAAGCTTAACGGGATAGTCGTAACCGTTCCTGCAAAATATAATNTCAAAATTACATTTTGATTTTTCTTCCAAGTTTCGTCCTAACTGTACTTTTTTTGCCCCTCGTCCAGGGCATTGTAAACTGCAGACGTTGTCCTGTGAAGCTTAACGGGATAGTCGTAACCGTTCCTGCAAAATATAATGATTAATCTGAGTTAGATATTTATTATCTTTTACCGCGGATCTGCAGTTTGGATAAAGTTTTTCATTAACCTCGCGAAAGGATTGGAGAAAGTTTGCTCCAGTAAATTTCCCCCGGCTCCTCCGCCTCCTCCACTTAAGCCTCCAAAACTGCTGCCAATTCCGGAACAGCTTATCACCCCAATATTACAGGCGAAGTAGGCTATTCCAGTGAGCAGGAAAATGATGAAGATAATCACAACGATGGATTGAACAATTGCAGCTTTGATCCCCAAAATCCCTCCCTTGAGCTATCAAAACATAAGCAATTATAATTTTAAGAAGTCTTTCTTTGATAATTCATGAAAAAATTAAATTTCTGCGAAAATATTAGCTTCTGTCTCAATTTACCCCAATCACTCCCAGTTGACTTGTTGTCTGCAGAATATTAGAAAGATTGGGAGCATTTGTATCATTCCTGCCTTGAGTAAAATTCAAGTTGGGGAGCAACATCGTGATATTAAAACCAAGTCTCGGATTCCTCCTCGCGGACTCCTGGAACTGGTTCAGGGCTTCACTAGCCAAACTCTTGGCCATTGCAACAAAAACATTGCTATTACTCCTCTCCCCTCTTGATTCCACTGAGGAGGAGGAAAACGAAGCGAGAGTCGGCTTTGGTCCAGCTCTCGGGCTTGATCTTGAATTCGAGTCCAGGTTTTTGCACTCAACGCACACGAACACAAATGATGAAATGATGAGGAGAGTTGAGATGCAGAATATTTGGAAGCTATTGGAGCACTTCATTATGCCTAAATTATTTATTGAGTACTTTGCTAGCACTTTAATTACAAATAATATTAAGTGTTATTTAAAGTAATCAGAGGCGTATAAAAATTCGATTACATTTCCAATTTTATAGACTAGTTTGATGTGCATCAGGCACTTAACCACTTCATCGACAAAATGAGTGAGAATGAATCAGGTCGTGGGTATTTATACGCTGACGCCACCCTCCATCCTCCCAGTCCGAAAAAGAAACGAGGAAAAATTGTATTCGGAATCCTGTCAAAAATAGTAGATAGCAGATGCACCTATCTTTTTTTCTAAACCATTTCGCAGGAGGATGCATTCGATGATCCGAGTCCGAGACATAGCAAATATGGCTTCAGCAATCGTAATATTAATCATTTCGCTAAATCAACAAGTCAAGAAAACATAGTCAAGTGTATTAAATAGGCATTGGCTGGACTCGACTCTATTCGAATCAGAATGTGTTGCAGACAATGCAAATAAAAAATATAAAGATTCGATACCATCAAAAAATATTGATAACCCGAAAGAAGGTCCCGATCAGGTCAACTTTAGTGTCATGTGATGTTTTACTACTGTTTAAAACGCCTATGCTCATACTCATTGTTGTCTACAACGGAGCTATCATTATCATCTTTTAATAACAATGCTTGCATGCCATCGCGTACGCGTCTCATCATCTGATAATGGGAATGACAATCATCAAATCAGATTGGAAAATTATAAGTAGGCTTCTAAAAATACGTACTGCCAATTGCGGGTAAAAAATATCTCATTAAACATGTGAAACATGTCTCGTGCTCTATGTTAACGCGCTCTCAGTGTCACAGTTACAGTGTGTAGGTGTACGTACATGAATCGAATGAAGAAAGCTGAGAAAGCAATAATAATTGAATTGTACATTCTTGAATGAAGAATGTACTGTACCGTATTTAATATTTAAACTTTAATAAGTTTCCCATTGCCCCCAAATGAAATTCATTTAATTGTCTTTGGTCAACTCTGATTGAGATTATTAGCTTAAATATCCTTCGGGGCACCATGATACGCTAATAAAGTCTCGAATGTTCAAGAACTTAAAATTGCCATAGTAAAATATCACAATAAAATCATAATTACTTACTCATTTAAGTGAGAAGAGTAATGAAAATTTATCAAATGACATGCTTACATATCTCCTGAACATTAATTCTGACCTTTGCCAAAACGCAAATATATCTTCTTTTCCTATGTAAACCTTGACTTCTACGGTGTGGAACTCGCCTTGTACTCTAATTATATTTTTATTGTCTCCCCGTTTCCGGACTCGTAAAAGTCGATGATCATGATCACCCTTGACACATGCATATATGCATACCTAAAGACAGGTGCAACCGGCTAGGTACATAACATGCATATAATATGTCGGAACTTCGTAACGCAATAACTTTACACAGATCATCATAAAAAATCAGACGTTGGGTTATTGGGTATAGCTGCGTATGCATGTTTACTTTCTATTGACTTTAGCCATAGCCAAATACACTATTTCAAAACTGCGTCTCAACTTGTCTCAGAAACTAATGAATAATTCATTTCTCGTGAAACGATGACCATCTCCCGTGAATGCTCATGTAAAGCTATGTTTATTTTCATCCTTTGCTTAAAAAAATAGGCGTTGCCCAGATTTTTTTCGGATGTAAGCCAAAACAAGTCTCCTTATCTTACGAATGCATATAAGCGGAAATTAATTATCTGCGACGGTCCATCCCGTGCCATACGACCCACCACAAAGTATCCTCTGAACTTATTAATTATTTTGAACCTTATTGAGAATTTCAAAATGACAAATCTTGACGGGATATTATTATGGGAGAACATTCCCAGAATCGATAATAATAAATATCTACAGATGTGATTTATTCTAAACAAAAGGTCATCATTACAGGTAGACATGGGTCATAGTCATGGGATATATATAAGACAGACAGGATATATGTATGTTTTCGTAAATGTGTCACTTGGTCATCATATCATCATCTTCTCATCTCAACCGATTCTTGTTAGAAGTTCAGGGCACGTACATCAAAAAACACAAGACGTCTGTAAAAAAATTACAATTCAAAAAAGCTTCTGCAGCTTCCACAGGGACTTCAGATCGGAGGAGATGAAACTATAGAGCATATCCTTCAGGAGCATTGTGATGTCCTTTGAACAAGAATACGTTCTTTGGCATTCGGAATGGGAACGGAGGCCAAGAAGGACTGCAGACTTGTAGTCATCGGATATCGACATGGACCTTTTGCTGTTAATTTAAAATGAAATTAAGTAATTAGAGCTTATTTACTTAAACAAACAAACATTTAATAATGATAAATTAAGATTACCTGAAAAATCTCACGAACTGCTTCAACCTCTTCGGAAAATTCTTGAGGAGACCATGAGCATGACACAACATCAACTTCCGACACCCTTGATCCTCCTCAGGGATGAAATAAAAGGCACTCGTGGCAAAATCAGGGTACTCCATAAACTTCGTGGAGGTCATGTAGTCTCCCTCCTCCTCCTCCTTCAAAAATTTGTGTTCAGTGATCTCCGTTGAATTAACCGCGAACAATTCTTCCGCATCCAGACTCCTCCCCTTCTTCCCCTTGATTTTCTCCATGAGGTAACTGATAAGTCCTCCCACCTTCTCCTTCTTCTTTTGCCAAATGAAGGTCTCAATCACTCCAGGATTTCGGTAGGGGTGGTAGATTCGCGAAGGATAACCGAGGATATAATACACAGGGGCGAGGAGTAAGCCAAATAGAAGACTACCAGCCATAATGACAGTCAAGGCGATTGAAATTGGACCTCCAAGGGGAGCCCTCAGAGTGTTTGAAATATCCCATGGGAGGGCTACAATCAGTCCTACATTCACTGGTTCAGTGGTGGGTTGTGGAGAAATCTCACGAGGATAAAATATGATAAAGAGAAGGAAGGGCAAAATGAAAGTCTCAACTTTCCCCATATTTAAAATAGATGTCTTCTACCTTCAAAAATTAATTCCAACTCCTAAAAGTATTCTTTCCAGGATTATTTTTGCTTGCAAGTGATCTACATCCCCAAATGAACTGAAAAAGAAATGGAATAGAAATTTTTAGACGGACTCAATACCATCCAGTGTCTAGATCAAAAGTCATTGTCATTAAGAATGCATCCCAAAAGGATTATAATTATAAATATCCCTTTTCCATTATGACTATGACTCTTGTGGACAAATGGTCAATGAACTTCTCGCCAGAGACTAAAACGTTAGATTTGATTGCTGGTACCGTTCATCGATTCTTCCAAAACATTAACATTTAATAGTTTCATCGTGCTTGTCAATTTCGTTTCTGATGATACGTCTTTATTTCAATGCATCACTGCGAATTGCCAAATAGAAATAGTTGAGCCATGTATTTGTTGCAGTCAAATTCAAGAAAGAAAGCTATCCATATCAGTAAAATATTTGTGCGAAATTAAATTGATTAAAAATATGTTCCCCATCTTTATCTTTCAAAATAAAATAGTCTTGATAATATTCTTCCTGTTTCTCTGCATAATTCGGATCAATGTGATCGAGTCGAAGGAGCAATATGTGCAGCCTCTCATGTCGGGCATGCAAGTGGCGTAAGTGAAAAAGCATTTTTAAGTTGGCAACTTTGGTTTCAATTTTAATTTAACATGCTAAAATTCTTGGGAATTTCAAAATTTTCCAATGACTGTTCAACAGAATTCCATGGGACATCGCAAATATTTGGAATAGACCTGTCTCCTTCAGTCCCGTCCTTTCGACTTTTCTAGGTTGTTCTCTCCTGTATATTTTGTTCTTTGGAGTGATCACGGCTCCTTTTGGGTACATGTTCGGAGTGTAAGTGGAACTATTCAATAAAATCCCAATCTAATTGTTTTAATGGAGGCACAAAGTAAAAACATTCAGTTTAGGAATTAAAGTAAAAAAAAATTAAGGAATTAATGTGTAAAAATTTGGGTTTAAAGTTGATGTAAAAACATTAAAAGTGTTATACACAATTTCAACTAAATAAATCCAACCTAAAGAAGTTACTGCATTTAGTTCAAATTTTGATTCTCTACCCATGATTCTCTCTCTCTCTCTTTCAGACCATCTCAAAAGTACGTCATCGGTACAGCAGGCTCTGACTCCCTCGTGACCGTCCTGTTAAACAACGCCGATCTATGGAGGAACTACACCATCGCCAAAGAGGCGGAAGACCTCGCAAATAATTCAACCACCTCCACCGATAACTCTACCACATCAGCACCAACAGAAAATATACCTAGGGGCTTCACCGACACCTTCATGAAGCCCTTCCTTCGAAAAATCCTCCAGTATGAATGGGACTACCCCGAATTTGCCAATCGCGTATTTCAATATTTTCCTCAAGAAACGCTGGAGGATTCTTCTTGCCAACAACTTCTCCTCTGCCATGCTCATTCCGCTTTACAGTCTTTACCAAATGTAATGACTCCAACCTTCCGCGTTTTCAGTAAAACCTTGACCAACGTCCCCAAGATGCACCGCAAAGCCATAAAAACTGGACTAACTGCTGGGGATTGTGACCTCGAATTCCAAGAATGTCCTTCAGACATCTACTCACTCTCTTTAAGAATATTCCTTAGCAGCTTGCCCAAATGGCTGAGGAAAAATCTCATTTTGCCCCACATGTAAAAAAATATAGATATTTTTTCCTGAAAATTCCTTTTTTACATGAAAATTGTTGTATTCAAAAAGTTTTCACTTGTTTTTTATTCAAGTCCAACTTAAAATTATAACATGTAAATAAATCAACCATAACAAATTCGAAGCAACATTAATTTTTTTTCTTTCATATCAAGTGTGCGTAGTACATTGTTGATGAGGATGATCATAATTAATTATATTTTTTATATAACATTATTAAGATAGAATAATAATACTTTCTATTTATATATCAGCAGATAATACATAATATTAATTAGGTATTATAATAATTATAATGATGAAAGATTATAATAAAATAAAAGTACTCCTTCTTGTCACAATTCACAAAAAACAAACAAACAGAGAAATAAATTTGTTTTTTTTCAGACAACCAAATACCCTCTTATTTTCTTGATATTTAATACCTTTCCATTACAGTTTTGCAAAAAGAGTTTTTTCCCGTATTTTTATTTTGTTTCGCGAAATTATTTTGCGAATATGAATAAGTTTATAAAAACATTTTTGTAGTTCCTAATTAGAGATTACCGTTATTGGAAACTGCCTTGTTGATTTTGAAAATGCATTCTAGGTCCCGGTCCCATGCCCATCCCTTGTTGCTGGTTGGGATGATTTTGTTGCTGCTGCTGTTGTTGCTGTTGCATTGCGGCAAATTGCCTCATTCTTTGGGAGTCCGAGACCATGCCAGGATTCTGCATACCCTGTCCCATTTGTTGCTGTTGTATATTCATATTTGGATTCATTCCTGGCCCTGCCATCCCACCCTGCACCATTTGCCCTGGATTCTGCATCATTTGACCGCCATGCACGGGTTGGCCCATTTGACCGGAAGGCTGACCAGGACCCATTTGCTGGCCTGGGCCTGGACCTCCGAGTTGACTTTGTACCATCTGGCCCATTGGAGGTCTTCTATAGCCAGCTTGCATGGGATTCATGGGATTGCCTCCAGGACCAGATTGGGGGTTACCTTGCATGAAACCAGGAGGTCTCTGTCCCATTCCTCGGATTTGACCTCCGGGACCTTGGGGACCACCGGGCATGAAGCCAGACATTTCTTGTACCGGGACGGGGCCACGCTGGCCCATCATTGTGTTCATTTGCTGCTGTTGGGGAGGCATCATGCCTGGACCACCGCCGCCTTGGGGAGGTCCTGGAACCGGTTGGCCTTGGGAGCCCATAGCTGACTGATTGTAGCCGTAATTTTGGTTAATTCCTACAAAGATATTTAAAATATATTAAATGAGTTCATCTTCCTGAATGTATTAAGCAATTCTGAATACTAAAATTCTCACCTTGACCAGGCACAGGTTGCTGCTGCTGAAACATAACGCCTTGATTCTGCATGACTGTTTGTCCCTGAAATCCCTGATTTTGCATTGGCGGCCCTGATGTCGGGGTTGGACCTCTCAACTGCTGCCTCAATATATTTTGATGCCTAGGACCAGGCCCTGGAGGTCCACCAGCAGGTCCTTGAGGAAACTGCTGGAATTGGTTTTGACCGCCTGGGTTTGGAGGGGCACCAGTGGCAGTTTGACGAGCTCGGAGGTGCTGAATAAGGGCGTGTTTTGGCTGTTGGTTGTGGGGAGGACGACCAGCCCCTACAAATTAATGGAAAAGCGGTTTAGAAAACAAGCGTTTGATTCCAACAAAAGACTTTAAATTCTTAAAATGCTTGTTTTCATACCAGACACTTGTTGAGACTGAAAGAAAGGCTGTTGCTGAGGAGTTTGCTGGCCATTGTACCATTGAGGAGGACCAGGGGGATAGTTTGGAGGAGGCTGGTTCGGTCCAGGTGGAGGTAGCTGGTTACCCATGGGAGGACCAGTGAAAGGCGTTGGCTGTAATTACAAAGTTAAAATTATATATATGCATTTTCAAAGATACATACATGGAGGAAAACGGTAGACAAGAACGATTCTTTTCTTACAGCATTGGATGCGGTGGGCATGGAAGGCTGTGTCGTGGCAGGGCTATTAATGGTCGGAGGAGGCTGAGGTGGTTGAGCCGCAGCGGCTTGTTGTTGCTGTTGCTGGGGAGTGGGTTGAGGCGTCTGAGTTTTCGATCTCCTCTTTCTTTGCTTGGGCTTAGCACTATTACGTCCGATGGAGGGAAGACCTATGGTTCTAGGGCTTTGGTCAGACATGGGAGTATCCGGCTTCATGATGATCTCTTCTTTGATCTCCGGCTTCACGTCAATCTCTTCCGGAGGAAGGGGCACCGGTTCCAGGAAATGAGATGCGGGCTTGACTAAACTATGAGTATGATATTTGAGTAGACGGTGAGTTTCTTCGTAGCGGAGGTTCTTCCTCTCCATTTTCACAGCTCCGAACCATGCCCAAGACAAGGGGGCAGGGTTTCTTTGACATTCGATGATTTCCCAGGGACTAACTCTTTGCTTTTCCCATACTTGAAGACCCTTTCAAAGAAAAGATGCATCCAAAATTAAATTCATATGCATTTAAGGTACATAGTAAACTTTGGCTGGGTATATTAATTTCTTATTTTACTTACGGGCTTTTTATCGACGTACTCAAAACTAGGGACTCGATTACCCTTCGAATCTATAATCATTGACGTAGCTTGCGTCACGAGCACATCCGTTTGTACCTTTGAAAATGGAAGCAATTGCCTGAGAGGCTTTATTGAGTCGGAATCACGATCAGCTAGCTCCTAGAAATAAATCAATTAAATACATAATTTTCATGAATGATAAAGAGGAAACTAGAAAATGTTTAATGTATTTTATTTTTGTTCAGTTTTACCTTCTTAAGTTTCTTAACCAAGTTCATATTTTGTTTCTTCATCTCCTCTACCCTATCTCCAGGCTCGGCGATTTGAGTGGAATGAACTAGAGCGGTGACCATATCCACTATAGTCGGAAACAGATCACTGGAAAGAGGCAGAAAAAAATCACATGAAGTTAACATTTCGTCCTCAAAGCAAGAAAGGAATTAAGATTTGAATGTTTTTGGGACTCACCTATTATTATTAATATCCACGACCCCATGAGTAACTAATTGAGTCAGCACAACAGCCCATTCCGCCGTGGAAGTACTGTTCCTCTGGACAGCATCAAACATGCCCCCAACTAAACTTAACCGCAGTCTAATGGCATCACGGAGTACGTCTGATCTGAGATCAAAATCCTACAAAAAAGCAATCAAACACACTTCAATGTAAATAAATCCTTTAATTTTTTAATCTAAATATGTAAGTTAACTTTACTGTACCTTATCTTTGGCAGAGCTCAACAACTGAGTAAACTGAGTTAACAGGGAAGCCAGCAACCCTTCCCTCTGCTCATCCTGACCCCTCAGGCAAGTCAGCACTAGAGCTAGAAAAGGCAGATGAGCATGAAGACTACTAGACCCCACCGAGCTTATCGTTGCATTCTGCTGATTCTTCTGCTTCCCGTGGCTCTTTGGCCAAAGAGTATTTTCTAGAACATTCCCCGCATGTCTCAACACCCTTCCCTGGACAAAGCTGCTGAGCTTCGCCACAAGAGGAGCAATAAGCCATTGTGCATTGGCAATCCAACCGTAGCTTCCGTAGTCTCCTAAAGTAGCACACATCGTATCGCCATCGTGCCCCGTCGAACCATCCTTATTTCCATCGATTCCATTGACCATCGGTCCACTTCCCGAGGATAGGGACTGATTACTTCCGGAAGTCGAGAAGCTACTTGGAGGCGTCTTTGCAATATCTTGATTCTGCTGCTGGGTCTTCTTTCCACTCCTCGGGCTCTTCCCCGGCGCGGGGGAGGGTGCTGCTGAATTAGGAATTGCGAATTCCTGGCCATCCTCATTTCCCAAATGGAACACATCTAGTGCCGCTCTAGCCACTATATCAAGCCATGTTTGGTACTCGACAGGACTTGAATTTAGCTGTTTATTCTGGAGAGTGAGTGCAAGCCACGCTTCCCTAATGTTCCATTGATTCAGGCCTTCCAGTATCCTCGGTATATGAGTACGAGCATCCAAATTCTCCTCAGGTACAGGCAACTCCGGATAGCAAATCATGTAGAGCAGGCGCTGAGCCTGTTTTGGGGACACGATGGGATCCAGAAGCATCTCTTGATTGCACAGTTCCTCTGGATTCTGGAGGCAGCGTTGGCGTACCCACAGCTCACCGCACATTTGATGGAGGGCACTGAAGGCAAAGCTCGCGAGGGTTCTCGCTTCGCCCCTGAAAAATAGAGACGAGAAAAACAATTACAATTTCTGCGACAAATCCTTCATAAAATACATTGAAGAAAAACAATATTTGATTTATTTTTTAATACCTGAGCGCATCTGACGGATTATTTCTTTCTGAAGGCACATCTGAAGTTCCCAGAATGTGACTCAAGTCACTTGCCATTCCAGGAAGGGTTCTATTATCCCTCCTTCTTTCTCCCGTACCTGCTGCATCCGCCAGCAAAAGCATTGCCTTCAAGGCTGCCAGCACGGCACCTAGGGTGACGCTGCTATGCGTCGCGGATAACAGTCTCCTATCACAACTCATCCTGAGAACGCCTGGATTGCCTACGGTCGTCACACAATCTTGGATTTTGAATAGACTTAAGAGGAGGTGGCATGTCAGACGAGCTCCGGCTTCAGTGTCGGGATCGTGTGGACCTCTCCCTGGAAAAATACAAAGAACAAAATTAAACTGAAATTGTTCAGTGCATTTACTTGAATTACACATGAATTAAATGCATTACCTTCACTCCAAGCCTGTTGCGGATTCCTCCGCTCGAAAAACATCTCGGAATACCTCACCCCACTCGCCTCCAAACTCAGGCTGACCCTGTGCAGTCCCGTACAGCCCGCAGAAATTTCTCATGAATGGAACAACTCGTTCATGACCCAGTGGCTTGATAACCCGAGAAGAAAAGTGGATAATGCAACCATCCGGCAACTCATCGAAAGTCCTGGCTGTCGCTACAGCTTCGTGTGCAATGCCATCCTGAGCATTTGCAATGAGGCAGATGCGGAGCGTCTGAATGAGTTGGCGTGTCTTTGTGCTGATATGACTGCATCATGTCCGCCTTTGGCTTCAGAGTGGCTTGGTGTTCTCCAGACGCTGTGCTGCTTCTCAAGACATCCGGTGGCCTATACGGATATTCTGAACGAGGTGGATATCAAGCATTTGAGTATTCATTCCAGCTTGGCTACGCTCACGTGTCTTTTGGTGGCGAGGCAGTGCTTTTCCCTTCAGGATTTTGTTATGCAGGCGGTTCCGTCGTTATTGAAGGCGTGGAATGAAGGTAATGCATTTAATTCATGTGTAATTCAAGTAAATGCACT